>JAHZNB010007177.1:0-45733 GCA_027744295.1 Callyntrura guangdongensis | reverse complement strand
TTCTTGGAATAAAAAATAGTGTCTTGCGTATTGTTTCACTATTTTGAGAGTAGGTTAAAATACCAACCAAAATGGCAGATCCGTCATGTACTATAACCAGCAGCGAATGGAATGGATATCAGTTTAAAATGGTGGCGAGGTCAGATTTTCCAAAAGTACTTTTACACATGCGAAACAACTTTTACCGTGACGAACCAATGCATAAAATTCTAGGCGTCACATCGGAACGTATTGCGGATATGGATCAAAAGATGAATAATATTTTGAGTCTGGAACATGGGAGTTTTTACATGCACCCAATAAGTCAACCCGAAAAGGTAATGTGAAAATAACTGTAAAAAATCAGTATTTTAAGAAATTATTACTAGTGTTTCGTATTTTTAAGATTGCAGCCGTGCTAATTATATGGCATCAACAAAGGGGTTTTGAACTCCCATCCTTTGAAGCAAGGTCACCTTTATCAGGACTAGTACGAAAGACAATTCTCCATTTGAAACAACAATACAATATACACGAACAACGAAAAGTTGATATGTATCCAGAACTTTTCATTATTTCGACCGATCGGGAGCATCGAGGCAAAGGTTTGGGAACGGAAATGTACCGCCGTGCTATTGCAGACTTGAGGTCTCAAGGTCACAAACTAGTATCCAGCACTTTTACCAATCCCGTGTCTAGGAAGATTGGTGAGAAGCTGGGTTTCAAACCGGTTTCACGAATTGAATTGAATGAAATAAAGCATGACGACGGGAGCTTGGTATTTGGAGAAGCTGGAAATGAGCATTTTATCATTGAGACCGTGTTAGACCTGTAAATTACAGGCTGTAATATCTGTAGTTCTGTTTTACATCAACTTTATTTATGAATTGATGGATTAATATTAGTTCAGTATACATTATATCTGCCATGTACTATATTATAGCATAAACATTGCTCGAAATAATTTCATTGTACGGTAGCTTCTCGATAATTTCAAAATATGATGTGATGTGGTATAAAATAAAATATTATTTACGTGTTTACAGTTTACGCGTCAGTCATTACATTGTCTCAGTTACATATTGTCAATAATATTTAGTTCGCCAATAATGCATCCGCATCCCAAGGGTCAAATTTCATTATAAATTACGATAAATGAAATGAAATAAATGATATTCTATTTGTTCTCGGTGAAATGTTAAATAAATACTCATATTCACCGTTACGATAAATCCAGTAAGATTTTCCGAATACAAGGTATTTTTTTTTCTTTTTCCTACTATTATGCTATTACATACATCAGAGAAAACTTCATATTGAGATTTATTCTCATTTAATTTCAACATGAAATTTTGACAGTAGGAGTTCCATAAATTAACTCCTGTATCTTGTAACGATTGTTTGAAAAGTTCCGAATTGTGTTTTTAGGTACTACCTTTCTGTCGGTTATTTTCAATGAGCTTATTTTTCTTGGTTCGCCATCATGAAAGTTTCATGATGACGAACTTGTAACGTGTAAAAGATACACTATACAGATAACAGATAATTTTTATTTATATAAATGTACAATGTACTGCTTACCATATCTCCACTACACGCTAGAACAAAAAATCATCTTGCAGAAAAAAAGTCTTGTGTGGTGCATATGGCACACGCCATGTGCATGTAGTGTTGTACACATCTCTATTCAATACGGAAAATCAAGCAAAAAATATACTGATTCGATTCCGTGCATGTGTGTACTAAGAAACTGGTTATTATTTGTGCTAAAACATAACTAGTTGTAATATTGCAACTCTAAAAGTGTCATTGCGTTGTTTGTGAAGGTTTCAAATACCAACAGCGTGCCAATTTTTAACGAGCAAAGTAGGCAATTAATGTAAAATTATGGAGTCAAAGAATCATGAAGTAACCCAAACCGGCTTCGACTTTGCTTATATAACAAAGCATGACTACCTTGACGTTTTGGCACTTTTAGAAGAAAACTTTTACATAGATGAACCAGTCAACCAAGCGCTGGGAACTTCGGCGGACCGAGTCGCGGATCTAAACACCCGGTACTCCGATATGCTAAATCGGTATCAGAAAAGCTTATGTGCAAGACGGAATTCCGCCTCCAATTCCAATGCTAAAGAGGTTAGTTTCAATGAATTGAATTATTAGAATTTCTTATAAACGTAGACGTATATTGTAAAGTTAGGCAATGACATACATGTGATATGAGCGGTAGTGAGTTTTTTCTCTAGTGAAGTTATATGACATGATGCACTTGTAAAACTCATTCATTTTGTTTGATTCAGATTTGTGGAGTACTCATAGTTCATATACACGACATCAACAATCCCATCCCATCGTTTACTCCGCGTTCCTCTATCACCACCAATTACCTTCGCTTTCTGGAGCAAGCCGAGTCAAAATTCAATGTATTTGAACATTACTCTTTGACAGCATTCCCAGAGCTGGCGATTTTGTCCGTTGACACAAAGTCCCGTGGGAAAGGACTTGCTATGGAACTTTGTCAAAGAGCGATTGTACAACTCTTCGCGGAAGGATTTCCACTAATTTATGCTGAATTTTCCAATCCGGTTTCCAGGAAAATTGGTGAGAAATTGGGATTTAAAGAAGTAGCTCGGTTTTTTATAAACGAGTACAAAGGCTTGGATGGTTGTTGCATGCTTCCTAACTTGGACGATAGCCACTTTGTAAGCTTGATGATCTTGGAAAAGTCCGAGACCCAATGATTAAAACAAGCAGATTGAAAATTGAAATGTGTGAAATTAAAATATTGAATTACTCGATTTGATTTTTTATTTTATTTTTGAAACAGTCTTTTTTACAACATCATTTAATAAAATTTTCTACACATGTTCAACAATGACTTTCTGTCCACAACAAATTACACAAACGTTAACAATTGTATTTTTGTACTCACATAGAATTTTTCAACCTAAAGCGCTCAATCACCACATTTATATTCGTCTTGATTGCATGGTTTGTAAGCGCATACAATGTTTTGCAGTTTGCAACTCGTGCCCAACTAGCATAACATATCATATTTTAAGGTTTTTCTTTTAAATCAGCACCAGGTTTCATATATATCATCTAGTGTTTTAAAATGCCAAATCATTTTTATACATCAAATTAGCTCAAATCTCAAAATGGATACCCCAAATCTACAATAATGGACAATAACAAATAAGTCGCCGAGTGGCATTCTACACATCATTATCATCACCACAGTTTGTTTTATAATCCCTACTGCATATATATGAGTGCGTGCATAACACGTAATTAGTTATGTACGTATATAATATATATAATATATAATAGTTAATAAGTTTCTATTTCCTATTTATGCTCAAGATCGTTGCATTTTTTGCTAATAATTTATTTAATAATACTGGTTTCAATGATGCCTAACTGCCCATAAGTCAGCACAAGCTGAATTATAATGTCAGCTATTATAATAAAATTTTCAAACTTAACAGCGCCTTATAAGTATTTCACGGTAACAAAATGTGGCAGATAATTTAGTATCATTATTGTAGATGTAGACAACTAAACATTGTTACTCATCACAGCTCTACTAAGGTTTCAGTAATTATCAAATGAGTGTGTCCTCATCATCCGCTCCCTTCTCTTTCCCTTTTCGATTCTGTCGACTGACAGGCTTATCGTCCTCTGATCCATCATCCACAACGGGAACTTCCAGTCGTTCCAGCATTTGTAGACTGTATCTTTCCACAGAACCTACAACGGATTTTGTGGACGACAGAAAAGCAAAATCAGTTTAAATATACTTTAGACGAGGAGTAACAATAACAAGGATTAAAGAGTATTTAGCAGCGTATTACAGATAATGATTAACAAAATGTGCATCAAAATTTACTGCAAATATTGTCAATCATAGATAATGACAATGTTCGAACCAGCAACCATGCATTCAAACAATAAAAAGTACTTCACAGGATGCAAAAATCACGAAAAATTAGCAAAACGTTGAAATATTTCGGTTATTTAAACGCACAGTGATTTGCAAACGGCATTTTTTAGAAAGAGACGTGCCACAAAAACACAAGTACACATGCGCATTTTACTTAAATGATCAACATCAACGTGAACGAAATGCATGAGAATAATTAAATATGAAGTTAATTAAAAACGGTAAAACGTGAATAAATAGTGATTACTTATGATTTCAACTGACAATGAGAACAATACAGCCGGACAACACGTTACGAAACAATATTATCGTGCAAACATACAATGTTTAAATCATATTATCATCAGACAGTGCACAATAAATGAGTTTTGCACAGAGAGCATCATTAGTAAAGTATTTGATTGAAAGACCGTTGCTGAAAAAAGTCAGTCACAAAGGCGCGGCAGTTTGTTGTATTTATAGAAAATACACAAATGCAGTTGTTATCTGGTTCGATATTTGAGAACATCTCATCTCTACAGCAGGCACAACAATGACAGCATACCAAAACTTTCTCTATAACCGCAAGTGCTTGAAGTCCGAGAAAATGAATTTGTACTCTCACAGTCAGCTCCATTTTGAGGCGAGGCCGACTTCTTCCTCTTCTTAGAACGAAGCCGTATGCTTAATTTTGGCTTTGACTCCCCACTCCCACTCCCATTGTTGCTTGCCTTCTCATCATCAATCTCTCTGGAGACCTTGTCTGATTTCTGTATCAGCTCATCTTTTGGGGAAGGCGTAAGTGGCGTCGTTGGCGACTCCACATTTGACTGACTCTCCTCTTCAACATCAACACTAGAAAACTAGTGTATTTAATAATAAAAGCTTTCGTATTGGATACCAGAAATAGTTTACTTAACCTAAATTTCTCGTGACGTAATGAGCATTTAATATTATGTACCATATTGCAGTTTTAGTTTAGTTTATTTCCAAATGCTTACCTCACGGTCTCCTTTGCGACTTTTACGAAAACGAAAAGTCTTTCTACTCTGATGCTTTTGTCTTTGCAACCGATGTGGTTTTGCACCAAGTCCTTCGTCCTCTGTCGTACCTCCCGACGGTCCTTCTGATGGAGGTTCTGGTAGAAGAAAATCACCTGACGTTGTTCCTCCTTCTTCTCGATCTAGGCCTTGGGTTTACACAAGATACGATCAACTAAGTACATAATTATATAACACAATATGCCTCTTCAAAACAAAGACCACAAGTAACAACGCGTATCAAAATGTCTAGAGTAATTAAAATGTCTGTATATATACATGCATGCAAATATAGCCACATTTTTTGCTAGAAAATTGAACGATTATAAATATATTACATAACATTGACATCTTGAAAATAAGAATAAAATTTGATATTTAAACTCAACAGCGATAAAAGTTTAACCTTAATTTCCTGCGTCGGACATTCGCTCATTATTTTAACGTAATCATATGTATCATATACCATAATATTTAATGTAGCTTTTACCTAAGTTTAACTCCTATGTACATTCTCAGATTTAATCTAGCACTATAGAGTACAAACATATATATTATACGTCCATTAAATTGTCATAGCCATACAGTAGCCTCTATTCTATAAATTGGCATATTGCTGAGGCTGGTCCAGTCCAGTACTGCTGACAACTGCTAAACTACTGCTTACTGTAGCTTTGATAACCTAAGTTCAAGTACACAAACTGTAATGAATGACGAAGAATAACCAGTCAAAACTGGAATTACATTGGACCCTGCTGCGCATTGTTTGCTCCTATGAAGTATTTAAAAAGGGACAACGCTCTCTACACTTTTCGCTTTGATTGTGAAATCCTGAGTGAAAGTTCCAGATAAGTAAATTTTCTGGTGCTGAGGAATGATTCAGTGCTCTATTGAACCATTGTTGATGGCTTCTAAAAGGGAGTTTGTTTAACATACTATATCTCATTACGTGTTCACTGTACATTCAGAAACATGATTGCAGGTGAAAGTGAAAATCTAAAAAATCCACCACTAACATATACTGTGTCATCCTATCCTACATTGCATTCTTTCATATCATTAAACTGGTTTTAAGTGAAAATGCAATAAATTGTGAAAAGGTGAGTCAAAGTAATCATTACAAAGTGCTCGGTGAAATACAATATTTTTTTTGCTGAACCAACCGTGCCGAGGATTTTTTTAACCCACTGCATTGTGAAACGAAATGTATTGATTTTAATGCCAACTTAAAACAAGTTGAAAGTGAGTTTCAAGATCCTCTCGTGTTTACTTAATTACTTTAGTTGCACTTCCGGAGTTGTTGATAGATGATTGAAATGATAGAGACGAGGACTCAATGAAAATTTAAAAATTATTGAATACGAGAGAAACGAGGAAAAAATTGAGAGACAAGACAGTAAAAGGAGAAAGTAAGAGAAAAGTTAGTTGAATTAACAAATGACGACAATTTTTTATAGTATTACACACACGACAAAATATATAAAGAGAGTAGAAGATATATATATACATATATAGATTGGTAGAGAGACCTTTAGCTTTGAGGATAGAGTTTTCGGGAATGGAAAACGGAGAATCACCGGCAATACTGACTCTTCGCATGAAGCGATCCACCATTCGACCTTTGTTGTGTGTGTGGGAGAACAAAGTTGTGCGAACATTTGTACGAACACACAGACACAGATAGACAGAGACAGACAGAAACAGATAGACAGAAGAAAAGAACATACAGATTGTTTTCTCTCATTCAAAAAAGTAACCTGTACATTAGTTTTTGTTTCGTGTTATTAATTATTAGCATTTCAAAAATAGGTACAGACGAAAAAATCAAGAAAGGTCTTGGTTTGGTTGTTAAAACAATATATGTACAAAAGATGGACTAATGAGTGAAAGAAGCAAAGTAGTGGGTAAACATGAAATTGTCTACAGGTTCAGCTAGAAAGATGGATAGTTATTGTTGTCTAAGAATTATGTAGTAGAGCAAAGTTTGTGAAGAGTGAAAGTGAAAAGCCTTTTACAAGCCAAGCAAGATCAAGCAGTGCCACTTCAGTTACTGAAATACAAAGTGTAACTTTCATTTAACGAGATATTACAAACGTCCATGTACATAAAGTGTATGTTTTTTAAAACATTCAAAAGTTCAGATTGTCAGGTTTTTTGTTTTAAACAGTCAATCGGCAGCATTTGTCGAATATATATATTTTTTAAAGTGTCTCTACAAACGCATGACACGACAAATATATCTATTTGAATCAGATGCTAAAAGGCAGATTATTATATAGATTTTCTTTTTTTCATGCACACACAAGCTGTTCGTAGAGAAGTATGTATGAATATTTATGTTCATTTTTAGATAGTGACACAGGCGTGTTCACGCTCACGAACAACATCAAGACAAAAAATTTGTACAAGTAAACACATAAACACAATGCACAAAAATACGTTATTTTTCATTCGTTTGGTGTGAGATGCACAAATTGTGCTACCTTGTGTAGTGGGCTTAACTCTGACACTACTTTCACGATTCAAGGTCTTGTGAATGTTGGAAGTGGACCCTTTCGAAGTGTCCTCTCCACTACCTCCAAAGCGTGCAGCTAAGCCTGGGAATAATTCGGAGAGTGAAGGGCGTGGTCTGCTCCTAGCTTCATTTGCTTCTGGATTCAGATTTCTCTTGTTTATCTCAGTTTCTAATAATATATAGGTCAAGCGAGATGTTTTAATGAAAAAATAAAGAAGAAAGTAATTTGGCGACATGCGCTCTTGGCTGGGACATTTAGGCTAAAGAAGTTAAGATGTCCAGGCCTATTCCACTGATGAGTTTTCGCCCTACCTTTTCGAGTTTCCAAATCTTCCTTCAACTGCTTAACTTGGTGAGCAAGGTCTAGTAATAAAAGACCTTTGCATTTGGGAAGCACGACCTCCTTCAGCCTCTCCCGTATTACAAATTGAAAATGTCTCTCTTGGTCGTTAGCGGGTGGAAGGGAAAGCTTTAATACAATTATTTAGTGATTTTTTTAACAATATGGGTTCATGTCACTTATCTCTCGTTGTCTACTACAGTGAAGCATTTTTCAATACCTTATATGCGATGAGGGGTCTGCACATTGGGTAAATGGAACTTCGAGTAGTTACCACAAATTCCAAATATTCCCAAAGTGCAACCCCTCCCTCCCCGCGATTACCCAGCTCCTGAATAATCCTGACTGTTCTTGGCCATTCTGAACTTAATTCAGAGTCGAAGCACACGCAGAGGATTTTAAGGCCTGTAAATATGTTTAGACTCAGCAGTCAATACTATTCTTTTCTATTTACCATATATTATCATTGTAATTTTCCATTCTCTTACCTAGAAAGGCGATTTGACACGTGGACTGCTTGAGCTTTCGTTCGGTGACACTGCCTGTTCTCGTTGTTCCTGACGCTCCTCCAATGATTGATGTGCTGTTGGATTCAGTTGTACTTTTGAGTTTGGGTCCTCCTGTGTTAAGACTTGTCAATATGACATTAAGGATGTATACTATGTCAGCCTTTCGCATTTTTGGCACATCTGTAACAGATCAGGACAAAAGTAGGTCGTAGTGACAAACGTGTATACAGGTCATTTGTAAACGGTTTGCCCATGCATTATCATTAAACTTACCTTTGCGGCCCGTTCCAACTCTGAGACACATTGGAATTAGCAAATGCATTAACAAAACATCAGACTTATCATGCGGAGAGTACTGGACACCACAAGCTTGTTCTAAAGAGTATGTTTCCTACGAAAGCATAAAGAGATATTGTTTATAGGGGCGTACAAAATGGTATTATGCGAGTGTTTTTTTTACTAATGTGTAAATGTGTGACTCACCCCAAGTGCTCTAACTTGCAAGGCTAGCAGTCGTACCACAGTTGAACAAAAATGAGTAGGAGGAATCTTCCCTAGTAACACTTGTCCAGCTGTACTAAGACCCAACTCGCTAACTTGTCCTTCCCCCATCAGTAAACACTGTCACGTGGTTCAACACAAATTAGTACTGTACTTTTTATCATTTTGAACGTGATGAAATAAATCATTGTATACCTCGCAGGTTGTGATCAGAGATTTTAAATGCTGATTGTGAACTATGTGCGGATGCCTCCATAGCATTTGATAAATTCCCTTAAGGAGCCCTGCAGCAGCTTCCCAGTCCGTGTGACGCTATCAAAACATTCAAATTAATGTTTGAAATTTAAATTTGTTACAGTGCACAGATATGTACATATTAATTCAAACTTGCATACCCGTATCGACGGCTTTTTGCAAATTTTAACAAATGTTTTGTCAAGTCTTCGTAAAAATGCAGTTAGGGTTGTTCGAGAACCTTCATGCGTCCATTCTCCATATGGAAATACTTCTACCATATACTTTTGCAATCCTCGACAGCCCATCGTCGGTGGATCGTAAGGACTAACTTTAAGTAAGCTCATTGCAACCTCAGCAAGTCTCTAAAAAAGTAATGAAAACATTATAAGAACTAATTTGAGACTTTAGAATAGAATGAAGAATCATAATTATGGTTTTGAAACGAGCTAGTTTCATACCGTGTGACTTCTCAAATCGAGTAGTTCCACAGGTTTAGCTTCTGCTCCGCCTTTCTTTGCAAGCTCGGGTAAACGTGCAGAGCTCTTTGAATAGAAATCCGAAACCAGGCATAGGAGTGTATCTCTAGGACGGCGGAATTCATCTCGTATTACTTCAGAATCCTGCATATCACGATCATAAGCACTTTGTTTGTTTCTCGATGGATCACTCATGTATTTGGAGTGAGAATCATCGTCTGCGAATTCGTAGCCGGGTGTCATTATGCCCCCTTTACTAGTGTAATTTCGCTGACTGGATCCCCTGAGATCTGCAGGACTTGACATCTGTGGTCCTGAGTAATTTCTGTTTTAAAACAATTTGCGTAGGACCATTTACATAATAAAAAATATTTTACACAAATTTTACACAAACTTTTATCCACTTACTTTGCCAATGGCTCACAGTTATTTACCAGTGTTTTCATTGCCACTGCAATATGGTTGATAATATCTCGTTCTGTTTTTCCTTCAGTCTTGTTTGTCTGAATATGTGTCAGGTACGGTGGAAGAACTGCTTCTAGAATAGTCTAAAATTTCAAAGACAAGTTTAATATATACTGCATTCTTACGAACACTCACTATCCAGCATCAAGGGCTGATTGGGAACTGAAAGAAAATTTGAATAAATGATCAAAAGAATGTAAATTGCTTACCAACATTTGCTGACCCCTTAACGAATCTGAGGCGTAAGCTACGACACACACACACATTGAAATACAATCCAGTACCGTGATTTCGTCAGAATCATCATGATAACAAAAGTCAAGTGGACGGAGTGGTTGCGGTCCATGGATTAGTTCAGTTATGTGTAAAGGATCAGGCGTGGGTGTTTCCAGAGACAGTAAAAGACGGAACAGGCACTTAGATGGCACCCTTGTAGGATCCCCATACGGTGAGAGCTCGTCAGTGTCCAACAAAGCTGCAAGCGCTCCAAACATTTGCAACACGAAAGGTTTTCTATGCAGCAAATAAAATTCTTTCACAGCAAATTCCACCGAGCCAGTCACTATTAAAGGAAAAAAAAATATTATCAGTAAACTACGCGCTTTCTGCCTTTCAAGATACTATCTGAATAAGTTTGCTGATTAATACCTAAAGGGTTACTCTGATGATTACAATAAGTCAGCAACAATGGAGGCATCACTAGTAGATAGCCATTGGTAGAAAAAATGTTTTTGAACTGTTGCGCAGCATTTATAAAAGCTGCGATTACGTATCGGATAATAGTTGAGTCCTCAGAGTGTACTAGTAGAGAACCTGAAAAAATATGTACTTATGCATGACCAGTTTGCAGAGGATTTATATTTCAATTAGCCCTTTTCCAGTTTTTAAATTTAAATATCTTACCACTTAATACATTTAAAAACAAGTGAATGTCTCCAGAGTAGGCAAAATTTCCTGACATGGCTTCAAACATTCTTGTAATCAGTTTTGTCCACATGAATTTGTGAAGAACATCGAGCCCCAGTAACTCCTATAAATATTTGAGGATACATGTTCAGGATATGTGTTACTTGTTCCTTAAGCTAATGTGAGCCAAGGTAAATACTATTAACAAAATAAAAATACTCTTACCCTTCCCATCATCCCTCCCTTACAAATATCAATATCCGTTTCTAAAGCTTTCCTAGGAAAGGATGGCAGCTTCATCAGTTCTTCGTGTAAAAACACAACTCTTTGCATAACTTGATCAACATTTTTCAGAATGGCCCATGTCAAGGTCACTGTTCCAAAATTATTTAAAAATCATTGGTTTCCCTTCTTTACTAAAGAAAGACGTTCCTCCATTTTAGTCATTTTTAATTGATTTTTACCTTTCCCGCTTTCTAGAAATTTTAGTATGAACGACTGTCGTTGTAAAGCATTGTAGGCATGGTCTGGGGCCATGTGGGTCAAGCTCAGTTGTGGGTGGGCAGCTCGAGAGAAAAAATAAAAATCACGAACATACGAATTCGGGTTGTGGATTTGATCTGAAAGAAAATGCCGTATTATCAAAATTGCTACATAAAAATCATCTAAATTTTCTATAACTTAATATTGGGTTGTAGTGTTTTAGTAACTTACCTGTACATACACACATAATAATTGTTATTATTACAAATCTCTTGAGTAGAATATTAGAAATTCGGCACATAAACAAAAAATCCACTAACTTTGAACATTAGCTCGTGCCTTCCTCGGGTAAGTTTTTCAAATACGTAACGGAGAAACAGAGACGAATCTTCAACAAGGCAACTCCATAAAACATTATAAGCCACTTCATATACGGCATTTCCATCCAACGTTACTGCAGGATCATCAAGAAGCTGAGTAATAAATACTGCAGCAGAACCAAGGGATGAGGGGAACATGGCATGAGCTTTGGGTGTATTTCCTTTGGTTAGCACTACCCCTATTAAAATTAATTATTGCAAGTAAATTATTTCTCTGTCTGTCGATATACATTTACATATTTTATTAGTAGGTGTGTAGATATATAGTCAAATATGATACCTGTAGTAACTGTGATTCCATCCGTCACAGTAACATTTGGCTGGTTCGAAGATAACCCTCCAGATGGGCCACTAGTAGTCGTAGACTTTTCTCCCTGTACCCATCAACAAGAAATATAGGTATTACCAATGCAATTACTTTAAAATTACATTGCAGATCAGGGTTGTAAAGATAGGTATTTTAATTGAATATCGTACTGGAGCATTAACTTCTTCATCAGCTTCTTCTTCTCCCACCGCATGATGTAAACTTGGCTCGTAGGATGCTTGCTGAATAATTGAAACTGTCGTAATTAAAAACTGCTCCCTTTCTGATCTTTTCTTGTCTTCCTCTGCTTGTAATGCCATTTTCACCAATTCCGCTTGCTGGGTTTTTCTCGTCTTCGTAGCCGTTACTAAATACCTCTGGATTTTAGCCACAGGATAATAATAAGCCATTAATATTCACTGCACATAAATATTGATGAAGCAAAAGGAAAACAACAACCAAGTGAGAGTTTTGCCGTACCCTGGACAAGTGTGGATCCTGGCTTAGAGTAACTTCCTCTACCTTGGCTTTCGTTTGTGGTAGCCATGCTAGAATTCACACCATAATGATAATATCCTGTTTGATTTCCTTTTCAATTTCCGTGCAGAAATTACATTTGGTGTAAAAATTACTTACGTGGATCCACTACAGCGATGGATTCTACTCCAATTCTGGGTGATGGCAATGTGAATTCTATTCCTGGTGGAGGTGCCTTGAATGCGCTATTATCTTCCATCCGAGGCCATACTTGATGCCGACATTTCCACAACACTTGAAATCTTAGTAAGGCATTCATTCTCGTATTCGGATTGGGATGTTCAAAATCTGCCTGCAACATGGCTCTAACTTGTTCTGGTACTTTCACTCCAGCCATGATAAGAAGTGCCGCAGCACAGCAACTCACCTAAATCACATACATAAAAATATATGTTTCACTTCGCCCCAAACGTACCATCATTATAGGCTAATATTGTTAGTACAAGTAGGTAATCAAAAATCTCTAATAACCTGTATATCAGGTTCAAGTAACAGCTCCCAAGCAATTGGTACCAACTGAAGGAATTGGTCTTCTGATAACAGGGACCCAGATTTAAGTAGCACAGAAAATAGGGAATGGAAACCCTCCTGCACTTGGTTTTTGATGTATCTCAAAATGGTGGATTCCTCATGTCTCTCCTTCGCTGTTCCTTTCTGTCCAATGGGCTCTGTGCTGGGTGGCGCTGAGTCAAGGATGTTTACTCCATACGAGGATGCACTTGGATTTGAAAATCCAAACTCTTCTCCGTATACTTTCCTGACGCCCTTGAGCAACCTGGACACTCCCCGCATCAGCCTCCTTGGACATAACGGATGACAAAAGCCTTGGTGAATACATCTGCCAATTCATTAACGACGACACGTCTTTACCTTGCAATACTAATCAAATTTGAGCAAATTTCCCAGTATAGTGAAGCGTTTTATTGCATTAGATGCGTTACGTGAACAATTAATGAAAAACTTACCGGTAATTCAATGAGGAGAGAAACTCAATAACTGTATTGATCCAGCCCAGGTACAAGTGGTCATCATCGGCTCCAGTATCCTCATTGCTCAACACCCCGGGCGATTCATCTCCACTGTGTTCGGATGTCTCATCGGACACCGAGCTTACCTTTCGCTTTCCGCTCGTGAGCGAATCGGATCGTTTCATGGCTAAATTTAAGGTTAATAATAATAATATTTGTTTTGGAACATAACTACTTTTTAAGTACTCTTGAAATGCAACTACTGTCTCGATTGCAAAAAAGCAATATTAGTAGTGTTCAAATAAAAAAAATCTCGCATGGTAATTGTAATAATAAATTTATTAATATGAAAAGTCATAAGGGATAACTAACAATCGCTGTCTCCATCCTTTTTGGATCTTTGTAGCTTAATGCTCCTGCGTCTAAATGAGGAACCACTTGGAGTGCCCCTCCGAAGCAATAGTGGCCTTACTTTTTTATCCGTTGTAGCAGTGCTTGTCGCAGTCGCTGCTGCGGTACTTCCACCAGCGCTGCTAGTACCACTGGTAGCCGTCTTACTGCTTGCTTCTGGCTCCTATATTAGAATTATATTAAGCAATACCGTGCTAACTACGTTCATACAAAAAGATCTACATGATCAAAATAAGCTGCAATTAAAAGTGAAAAAGTGTGTTTTAAGCGCACATGCGAAAAGTGAACTTTCTCCCCACTCTCGGTTGACTCTGTGTCGTTAAGCACAAAGCTGATCTTCCTCTCACCAGTGCCTGCGATAGGCGGGTGCTGCGCTGATGGCTGCGGGGGATCCGTAATACTCTGCAGCGAATGAGAGGCTTGGGATTGCCCCATCGACGACAAGCCTAAAAGTTTTTTCCTAACTTAACTTTAAAATATAGAAGTATGTTATTCTGATTATGTTACAGTACCATAACTCCAACGACGAGCTCCACTTGTCATTGCCGGCTTTGGAGCAGCCTCTTTCTCCTTTTCAGGGGGTGGTGCCGCGGGCTTAGTCACCGTACTAGCTTTTGGCAAACTCTGTTATATTCACCAACAGCCATCATCACAATAACGAGTTAACCACATACTACGCATCTGGCTGGGCGTTCATACAGCAAAACACAACTATACTATATGGACACACTATTACGCTAAAGGTTGGATTACCTGGTATGTTTCCCTCATGAAAGCAGTGATTTCATACAATAGCATGCATGAAAGGATTTGAAGCGCTAGAGGGCAATCTGATCCATCCGAGATGCTCGCTAGTTAAAAAGATAAAAAGTTTTCACAATATTCTTAAAGAGACACTTTTTGTCTAACAATTACCTTCATCCAAAAAGTCCTCTTCGTCGTCTCGCTGACAAAGCTCTTTTTGCTTAGCTTCGTCCGAGAAGTCTATATCAGCTACCTTTACTCTGTTACTCTTAATGAACTCCTCCAGCCTGGCATTTATTGCCTGTTAAAACCAGTCATAAAAACCTGCATCACCGAAGTACAGCAAGCATAAAAAAGTGTACACATTGTTTATGCTGTTGTTCTCACTTCGCCCCACTGGAAGAACATTTTGCCGGAAGTTCTTTGCAAACCATGAGATTTTGTTCGTGACCCTGCTGGTTTGCCAGCCATTCCTGCACAGGACGGTCGAAAAATAGGAAATTTCATCCAAAGTGGCCAATGACCCCGGTTGCAGGAATGCACCAGGAAACAACACTCTAACATTATACAAGCTCTTGCAACGACCACAGTTTTGGGCTGTAAAATTTTAGAAATATGCGTCGAGTTGTGGAAAAAAATGGCCAACCAATATAAAATGAATATTTTAAAATCATTACCAAATCTAATAAGGCTGCCATCAGTCCAGCATCAGGCAGTGACCCTGGATGAGTAATCTCCAATAGAAAACCAAACCTCAACATGCCATCTTTGATAACTTCCCTGTTCACCAACCGTCTCTCCTTTAAGACCACAAATTCACTGGTTTCACCAATCACATTCTCATTCTGAACATTTTCCATTGATCCTCTTCTGCTAATCCCTCCGGCCAAACTTTCTTCATTTGTCGAATCTCTCTTCATTTTCATTTTTTTCAGTCTCTCCTCCACCCGTCGCTTTGCCTTTTGTACAATGGTGGCCTGTCGCATTGTCCGTTTTGGCTCCGAAATCGCTGTTCCGGAACTACTAAAGTTGGAGTCATCGAAGTCCATGTCAAAAGACTTTTCTCCGGAACCTTTTGTCAGCCAGCTTACTAGACGAGACTCTTTCTTTGACCGTTTCGCAACCAAGTCAATTTCACTGGATTTCGGTGTAAGTGTTGCATGCTTCCGGGAGAGCGTGCCACTTGGACTTTCTCCGGTATTGTCGGTATCCCCCATGCTCTGTGGAGGAAACGTTGAGCAAGAAATTCTCATTTCTCTGCGTGTTGCTACTTGTTTCATTGCATTGTTAGTCTTTACTACTTGTAGTTAATCATAACAATAAGTCTATATGTATACCATACTAACATTCAAGTTATTGATGGGGGATCCACTTACAGCACATGTTGACGAAGAACTTTTCTTCTTGAAAAACCCCTTTTTATTACTGGACCCACTCTGAGGACCACCTGAAGTTTCATCCATTATGAAGTACGACGGGGATGTCTCCTCCATTGCCACTGTTCTTCTGTAGATAAATATTATATATGCTTTATGCTTAGTAGGTTGGTGTGCAATAAATGGAGGATTGTAAAAACGGATCACAGACAGTGTATAATAAAGTACGAGATGCGAAATATAACCGACTTGAAAGCTCATCCATCTGACTATATACATTTTAGTGTTAGTGCTACAACAGTACGGTCATATGAAGTAAGGATGCAAAAAAAAACAGTAACATACCGTACTATTCTTGTTGTTTGAGTATGCCTTGAATCCTTCTTATTGGGTCGGTCAACCTAGATTGAATGTACATTAAACAAGCGCACTTCATCATGCTTGTATGAATTTCACTTGATATTTCGAATAAGAACGGTCATACCGAGTCTAACAATGCTGAAAGGGCTGTTTTGCGAAAAGTATTTCCATCATTTTCATAGACGTAGTTGACAAACTGGCGAACATCACAGTAAAGAGCCTAGAAATTCCAAAATTCACCAGACGATACTATTATGGTATGGTGCATCATAGTTCTATTTTAATATTGTCATGTAGTAGTAGTATTACGTTGCAATTACAAACAAATGGTTCTTATTATTTGTATTATGATATGTTTTCTGCAGATTTTTGGTTTTTAAAGACCATGTGTACCACTCGAAAGTGGGACCACTTTGACTATCTGGTTTGTTTGTTTTTCCGCCGGGTCGTAATACATAGCTTTTGTAATACTTTTAAAACTAATTATGTATGCTTACCATATTTTCTGTGGCACGGAGTTCCTTTGATACAGCAGCAAGTCGAGTAATTAGCTTTTTAAATACGGCTTTGAAAATGTGACATTCCACTCGGTTGTTTGTTTGTTCCAAGCCGTTGACATAACTTGAATAGAAATCCCGTATTTTAGAACCTACACAAAACGACAAGTTAACCGTAACATCGTTTTTACTTATATTGCATATTTTAAGAGAAAATTCCCCATGGGGGTTGAGTTGAGTGCTTGGTAAACTCTAAAAAATTCTCTCGATTTTACCCCTTCTACACATCGCCATATGCAGAGGAGAGCTAAATGGGAGCAGAAAGGAGAGAAGGCTAAAAGGAATTAGTCGTCTACGTGCGAAGGTAGTTAAAAGGCTACGATTGAGTGCCAGTAGCAAGTCTGCATAATACGCATATTGGTGGAAAATAGAAAACTGTGTGAAAATGTATTATCCTTACTCATTGGTGACAGCAACGAAGTGGAATCACCACAGAAGCTGCAAAGTGCATGGAAAAATTCCATAATGGTAGATAGGCTTTGCTGCATCACAAGATTTTGGAAGTACTTGGAAAACTGAGTGCGGAACTTTTGCGTGAGTCTAAGCAATAAATTCTGAGCATGGCTCCTCACAGAGTCTGGATTATTTCCCCTTTGAGCTTCTCCACAACCATGCGAGCAACCCATTGCACAGACGATTCTAAATGGGAAATGAAGAAAGAAACACTCAACTTCCTACCGAATATTACATGTTCATCTCGTTCTCTGGACATGCATATCGCTGTTACACATTTCCCTACCCAAAGGAAATTCACTCAGAAACGTTGTTCTTGCAAAGGAAACGAAGTTCACACCATGAATATGAAATTTTTGCAAACAAACAGCGGCAAATCTGATTGCTCCTGTTTTCGTGGAAAAGCGAAAGGTAAAACAAGACAGGAAAAGTAGAGTAGGACAACTTACTTCGTTACTCCATCCAATACCAGGAAGACTTCCGGATCCTTTTCAACTTCATCATACAATAGCTCCATAAGATTTAGGACGACTTGAGATACCCTTACGGATCGAACGATTGTCTCTCTTGAGCAGATTGAATGTAATGCCTGAGTGTTGCGTTGCAATATGCGGGAGAAAAATAGGATTCAGGATATTTAATTTAATGGGTAGTTTATTTTGATTGAGTCATAAAAAGTGCAACCGACCGGCACTTTTTACGAGTTTCATCATTTTTTTACACAACCACACACACACATACACACATACATACATAGATAAACGACTGCACAACGAAACGTGAAACGAACACAGCTCATTATCATTACAAAAGAAAGGAACAAACACCGAAAGCGTCTCTTACCTTAAACACAATTTTTATATTGAGCTGACCATCAGTCTTTATATACTCAGCTGTACCGGGAGCCTCAGGAGCCTCACAAACCGAGTACGATATATGACTATCACTATGAGATCTAACAAGGCGTCTACCACTCCCACGCCTACTTCCTAGTGCAAACTGATGAATAAAAGAATTTAACTGACTTTCCAAAGAACTCGCTCTCCGCCTGTACACGAAAAAAATAGAATTTATTGAGCGGCGGCGTCGGCTTCTTTTGTCGACTGAACAAACAATGTTATTATAATGCAGCAACAGTAGTTTTACTGGCGCCACGACGTTGTCCTATCTAATATAAATGCCGCCCCCTTTCCAGTGACCAGCAATTTGAAAAGAACCATTGGACTGTTATTTGTGGGTGGTTCCATTACATTATTTGATTTATTTTACCTGTACATCCTTTCAGGAGACGGTGTAGGGGCAGGAGTATGCTCTGTCACCGTTATTATCGGATTTGGCAAAAATGTTCGATCTGGTTTGTTCTCCGGAGCAAGGGTTGACATTCCACAATACCTGTTACATAGTAGGCGTGAAAAGAGTCATCACAGTGTGTCTAAAGATACTCAAGTATAGAGCACTTCATGACGATCACATTGTATTATATAACCTGTGCATCAATGCGATGTTTTGAATTTGCGCATTTAAGTTGAGCATTAAGTAATATTAAAGGGGTATCGTTTTTAATTTAAGCCTACGTAAATCATAATAATTATTATAGTAATTTAAGTTGAAACTTTTAGTGAAACAATGTAATTTGACAAATGAAACTTTCTAATTAACTGCATCTATTGGATTATGTTTTAGTGAAACTATTTAAAGGCGTTTATGTTTGCGTATTACTTTTAAAAAGAGTGGCATGACATGGCTTTATAGACTAGAAACATTTTAGTATGCACTTAATGAAACTCTTAATATATATATAGAATAATATCTGTCAGAAAGTTATTATTATTATCATTAGTTATATCAGACACACTGCAATTAAATCATAAATTGGCTGCAGGAAAGTTTCAAATGCACAATAATAATGGCGGGTGTAAGTAAGTAGTACATGAGCGTTTATATTCGTAACAATTGCGCGTTTTGAACGTTTAACGGCTAATGCATGAGTATAATAATGCGAAATGAAAAGTTTTAACGGTATACATTTTGTATTATATTCGCAGACGAATAACTCCCCCACAACGAAATTTTCGAGACTTTTGTCTATTAGGTCTGCTTGGTTGCGTGTACTATTTTCTGTATGGTAATACGTATGCGTGGTTGATTAATAAAACGTTTTGGTCGTTCTTAAAAATCTAAAGGGCAAATTCAAATTAAGAACTACAAAACTCAAAATATGACAATTATGGTTTCGGTTTCAAGAAAGTGTAAGTGAAGTACTTCAACATGCTACAGTCACACAGGAAGGATAACAGAAATATGCATGAATGAGAGTAACTGGTTTTATTACGTTCAAGCACAAGTTTTACAAGTTTTTAGCCTGATAAGCGGCGGAGTGCAGTGTGTAAGCGTAAACAAGGAGCATAATGTTTACAGCAATTCACATGCCATTAAAAGCCACACCACGTTTCTTACTACTCGTCTTGTTATAGATAAAGCGCCCCATGACCCACCACACTTTTTTCCCAGAGCTTTGGTGTTAAATAAAAATGGGGTTTTCCGTTTTGCAGAGGAAGGACCCAGAGCAGAAGTATTATTAGAGAAGAGAGAAGATAGGAAGATAGCACATAACGATAAAAAGTTGAAGCAGTTGTAAACAATGATGATAATAATCATCACGGTAATAGTATAATGGCAATAAAACAACAATATTGTAATATCCTTAAGTAATTTCTGCTATGTTGCTTCCACTTCACCCGGAAGTTTTTAGAGTGGTCCGGAGAGAAAAAAAGCAAACGGCTTGTATTATACAAAGCTATAAAGTATGGCTTGTCATGGACGGAAAGTAAAGAGATGAAGTAAGTCGAGGGGAAAAGTAGTGCAAATAAATGGTGTAAATTGGCAGCTTTCCAATCTTTCCTCCTTTCACACATTCTCTCTTTCTCTACAAAAATGAGTACTATATGGGGGTAGGAGCAGTTGTAAAAGTGGTTGAGTAAAAAAAAATGTATTAGCCTGTAGTGGATTTTAGTTTTTAGGTTTTTAGTCTTTTTTTCTAACAATATTAGGTGCCATCAATGCCAACTTACCCTGTTGGGGCTGCCAATTCATCAACTAGCAAACAGCTAAGAAAGGGACAAGAAAAAATAAGATTCAAATAGTTGTTGTCGTCTTCATAATAAGTATGGACAAAATGTGACCACAATGACAGTAAAGAGAAGAAAACACGAAAATAATTTAGAATACTTGTACTTGAGATAGAGATATATAATACAACTTAAATACTTTTCATCAACCAAAGTGGGAGAATACTAGTGTGCTTTCGATATACAGTATAGTATATATACATATATATAATAGAATATAATTAGAAGGCATATACACATGGATATATAGAGAGAATACAGTTTTTCTACTTACAAGAATATAACATAGTTCAAGTCAGCTTGGTCATAAAAGATTGTTGTCGGATGTATATTATTTTAATATACATGATATATGAGACACAAATTAAAATGGATAGAGAGAGAGATAAAAAGACAAAAACACAAGAATGAAAATAGATGGCAATGTTAAAATAGAATAATATTGTGACAAATTTTTGGTCAAGGAAAACTGTATTACGTACATGATGATGATGGTAATAATGATTGTGTGTGTAAGAACACTTGTACATAATATGTAAGTTTTGGCAAAAGAAAAATGTATTTTTTATGTTTAAATTTGTGTGACAATAGGGGGAAATAATTCTTTAGCTTTTTCTTTTGTTTATGGATTCCATGAATAATACATGATTTGCTCCTAGAGGTTGTGTAGATAAATTTTAGTTCTATAGAGAATGCTGGTTTATCTATTTAATAATAATTATTAATCCTTATCATCGTAGTCAAAACGCTGATTACTATCATATGATTACGACTCTGACAAATAATAAGAGATAATGGATAATATTAAAACGTTATGATTTCTTGCAAGAAAAAAAGAAAGTGTTTGCAAACAATACCTTAGACTTGGCATGCTTTTCCCTTTGAAGAGGTTAGACCCTTCTGCAAAGTAGTTCTCTCCCATGGTCTCGTTTGCTTTGGCGGTAGCAACATCGTCTCGATGTCCAAGAGCTGATTGTGGCCTGGTAAAGGGTTCCGAATCTTCGTTTTCAGTATCCTACATAGAATAGTACGGGCCTTGACTTTAGATTGTTGTTAAAAGTTACTGGTTATTTACTCCTTTACGTGGGCGCCTGCACATTGCATTTTCTTAGCTTGTGTCACGTTACCCCATCCAAGAGAGCCCCTCCGGTGCCAACTTTCTCCAGCATTTTCTCCGACTTTGAAAGTAGTTTGGTTTCAACAAAAGTTTTCAGGTCGAGCATGGTTAGTTTTCGCTTTGATCCCTTTTCACTAGCTCGTCTGTCGGCAGTATTTCTCCTTAAAACGGTGGGACTGTTGCAAGCTGAGTGGGACAAGCCATGACCTCCTCCTCCTGAACCCCCTCCATTACCTGAGTGACCCCCATTCCCACCTCCACTACCACTAGCCCCACTAATGCTTCCTCGTTTCGTTTTGTTAAACGGCAAGTCGGGTTTCGAAAGTTTCGTTCTGAGGGCCGCAATCTTTTCTTTATCAGACGACCGGATGGGTGATGTATTAAATGCAAAGTCAGCAACAAAAGAACATCGTGACTTGGTGACTGGAAGGGAATTACTTCGTTGTCTTTGACTAATCTTCTTCTCACTCCTTAAGGTTTCTTTGTGCGCGATAATCTCTTCGAACCTGAAAGGAGCGTATTGACATTTTCTAAGAAGGCGGAATAGATAAAGCCTCACATAAACAAGCAATGGAGGATGCTATAGATCCGTGATGACAAGCGCAAGCGTGACCAAACATAAATGAAGGGTAACAGATAATTTTCATGGAACAAATCCGCATATCATCGCCACTATCATTACCTTTTTAGCATGTACGTCACACCCCAGTGAACCCCTTCCTCTTCCCAATGTGGAATAAATAAACAGCGCAGAACCGCAACGTCCATGAACGTTGCTAAATGAACACTTTTCCACGACACGTCCTGGCTCATCCCCTTAGTTGCCGGTTTTGGTGGCTGAGCTGATATCCCAGACACGGAAGGAATATCACTTGCTCTTCCAATGGAGACCCGTGGTGAGGAATCTGTTCGTGGTCTGAATTCATTAGACCTTTTCCCCAAATAACAAATACACAGGAAGTGAAAAATATATACGTAGTACATTTCCGTGTAAAATATCCATATGCATACTAGCTCCGAAGATTAGAATTTTTTTCTACTAAATTTGTGGTGTGGAAATGCCTGGAAAAAGCATGTGCGTGTATGAGAGTGATGCACAAGTTATTTATTAGCATCCTGTTGATTTGCTCACTCAAAATACTCTGCTACCAGAGAAGCTGGCAAAAGCAAAATGTGTACACCAATAATATATTATGCGAATGTAGGCACGTGTTACATTTATTTATCAGATACTTATTTGCATACCCTTTCCTATCCTTTTGCGGCTTATCCGAGGGAGAAGGCGAGGTTTTGGCCGATTCAATACTTGCCTGTCTTGTTGGAACGGACATCTAATTTATAATCCAGTAATTTTTATCATTATTTCTTTTCTGCTGCAGAGACTGAGCAGTAGTGGTAAAACACCACATTACCACTATTATCAGATCATATCATTCATTACATTGCTGCTTTCACTTTTATTACCACTCAATAATATTATTTTATCGTTAAGTCAATTACGCCACATCAGCAGTATCATCTTTTGCATTGCAAGATAGTTTCATGTATGTATTTTATATTTAAAACCCACACAGTGTATTCACATAAAAACTAAGCCTGCTGAACTGTGGTCAAATTTAATCGAAACGCTACATGCGGTTGAACAATATATACTGAAATGATTAATTTCGTGGCCCTGAAGGAACGATTACTTTGTCTATTGCTTACAAAAAAAGAGATGATGTGTTCGGTTTGGCATATTATTTATTTGTATCCCGCTTCTTTCTCTCTAACTGTACCTTAAACAGTTGGGCTTCTTTCAGCCCCTCAGATTCTGGAATAGATCCTAGCCGGAAAATCACAATATGCTCGTCTTCGTTACTTGATGATTCTTCAGGGATCGTTTCTGGAAACGGTCCAGAAACAGCTGCGCCAGTAATACTACTACTGGTACTACAATTCCCCCCGGATGATGTTGTAGGTAGTACCAGTTTATCCAGCTGAAGTTTATAGATAAAGCATGTGCAGCAGCAAAAGAAAAAAAAGTTTTTAAACATCACACGAGGAAGGAAAAATAAGAGAAACAAGGCTTTTTACCCTTCCTTCCTTGTTTCTTATTTACGACGCTATCTAGTCTGTATAGACGCCTGCATGCACAAGGTTGTAAATTACATTTATGTTATAAAGGGAGAAGCGTTGGAATGCATGTATGTATGAATGTATACTATATTGTGCTAAAAGAGAAAGTAGAAGGAAGGAAAAGCGACGAGAGCATATAATTTGAGAAAGTCGTAAGTTTTTATAACCTCATCTTCCAACACGAGATTTCTACTGTACTCAGGCTTTGCATGCTCCGGAGTTGGTGGTGGAGTGGCAATTTTTTCTCCACCGGGATGAACAATATCCTCCATATCAGCTCTTTTCCCTTTACTATCGGCCTCTGTGTGTAAATAAAATATGGCATTGCACATTTCATTTTTGTAGTACTTACGTCCGTGTTGAATTTTTTGGAGCCTTTTAAATTATATGATCAGATGATGAGCCCGTTAGCATTAAATATTCATCGGGCTATGAATGTGTTATTACCTGTGAAAACATCACTGAACGGATCCTTCTTACTTTTGCGAACAAAATAGGGATCCAAAGCTTGTTTGGGTTTAACCGGACAAACAAAACAGATAGGATCGGGTGTCTTGTGAGCCCACATTGAGGGCCAGATACGGAAACCATTTTCCAGACGAAAATTATTGAAATCAGTTGGCCGAAGTTGTTGACACAAGGGGGCAAATAAGTAAACAAATAACTGCAAGAGAAATTTTAAGAGAAAACTGTCAAACGGTGTGACTGCTTCTCATGCGTCATCTATTAAAACTTCATTAAAAGTGTGACATGTTTTGTCCGTTTAATTTACCGTAACAGCAGATATAGGAAATAAATAATGAAACGGACTGACGGCTACAAGCTCCTTGTCAAAATCAGCATCCGCACACTCCTCTGCAGAGTCAATTAATATCCAATGTAAGGTATATAACAGTTTCGTTTCTGCCGCACCCAATCCACCTTGTATACCACTTAGTTTTCTAAAAAAAATTAAATAAGGAATTTAGAGCTGTAGCTCATTTCTATCTCAATTTAAAAAATATTACAACTGTAGTACATGGAATACAATATTATACTACATTTTCCGCCAGCTTTCGTTACTAAAATGTTATGTGTACCGATTCATTAAAAGCTGAGAGGTGCAATGCATCACATGAGGGAAAGCAGTCTGAATCATTCGCCATCTTGGAATGGCTCGGATAGCTTCAGTAAGGCTTGGTGAAAGTCCGAATTGGATGTTTTGAACGAGAACTTTCTCCAATGACTATGAAACATCAAGGAGCATTGTTCCGTTACATTGAGACAGTAGTGGGTTTTTGGAAAACTACAAATCTAATATGTAAGTATTTCTCATGCAATAACGAAAGAAATAATGGAGGTAATTTAGCTATCCCCTTTCCCCCTTTTTGGAATTTACGACACACAAAAAGGTGTTGTAAATTTTTTTTGGACCACGGCACAACACAAAAGAGCACACCGCAGAAATTGAACCGGATAGTGAAATAGGTATTACGAAAGTAGTAAAATTTTATCGATCTACTATTTTAAGTGAATTTCATTAGTTCTTTTACCTTACAAGCCTCCCTTATTTCCTACACATATCCCAATGTAGACGACGAAGTAGCATGTTACGAAAGCAATAAAACATGATAGAAAACAAACCCAGAACAGAACATTAGTCTATTTCCAAACTTGTAAACAAATGCACAGTTTCATACTAAATTATAAATATATCACAGAGGAAGCCAGAGGAAGTTAAAACAGCACCAAGTATAGATAAATTAGTAGAAAACATTTTAAATGTTCGCAGGAAGTCACAAGAGAAAAAAGGGGAAATACTCTAGTTTCACAACACAGTATGAATATATGAAACGGTTATAAAAATGAACAATGTGTAAGTATATTATATAGTATCATCATATTGCATCAAACTATACTGGACTTTGATAATATATTATTATTAATTAATGGGGCAAAAGGAGAAACTGGTTTACACGGGGTTTTACGGTAGATAATAAGTATTGAACAGGTTACTTTGAAAGACAAGAAATTTGGAATAAAAGTACAAAGTCACCACCAAAAAACGTACACAGCATCAAGTAGGATACATAAGGCGAAATATAAGAGTATATTATATTTTATTATTTTACATGTCATATTCTACCAGATTCCCCAAAATGTTTGGACTACCATTAATAATTATTACCTAGAAAAATGTAAATATACTTTGGCTACTTTTCTACTACTTACAGTAGAAGTACGACCTACGAGAGAAAAAATATGTTCGTACGTCAAAAAAGTTTTTGTCACATGAGGACACAACGATTTCTAGCAAATGGGTTTGGCAAAAATTCAACTTCCTCGGCTACACAAATCAACATTCTGTAAACTTGTTAATTGTATTGTAGTAAGTGTACGCAATGAAGTAGTTTTATTCTATTCTACAACATACATATGGAGTGTGTTAAAAGTGAAAGTATGATTTATTTCTAGAGTAATAACACAACACCAATAATACCACCATCAGTACCTGCTGAGACGTAGTGTGTTTTGGTGTAAATACAAATGAATACAAAAATATAATTTCGTCATTTGATTTCAGTCTCGTTTCAAAAATATTGTGTTGACGGCTTTACCGCATTTCGTCGGTCCGAACGACTACTGAAAAATACGTTTCAAACAATGAAGTATTGCATACAACGTATCGTATTTTTTGGCTGCCTGCAAAAAAGCTATGCAAAAATATATACAAAAATAAAAATTGAGTCAAATAGAACCGTTTTGTTTTCTAGAAAAAACCAACGCGTTCTTCAAAAACCATCCAAACCCAAGCAAAAGTGAAGTTTGCATATTAATATTCATGCCTTGCCAAATAATCAAACAGTTAAACCTACTACTACAACCGTTGTCTGTTTCACTAACATGTAAGTCAATTTAAGATTAAGAGTGAGCACAAAAACAAAAACTCGTCGGTCGAGTGTTGTGTGTAACAATATACAAATATTTGATAAGAACGTTACATATTTGCTCTAACCAACAACAAAATGATTGGATACGTATGTATCATTGGCCCGCAGTTGTTGCAAACTGCATAGCATTATTACAGCATGCAAATATTTCAGTTTGACTGACCAACTTTGAGCAAATCTATCTGTGTTTCTATTCATGAATTAAGCACGACATAGGCAGAATGTATGAACCCTATAGTGGCATGAAACTAAGCGGTATATAAGCTAATAATTAAATTAAAATAGAGATAATGTCAGTAATTCCCTGTATTTATAATCTACCATTCTACTCATTCCACTACTCTCTATACACATAGAAGCGTATGTTTACATACATTTTTTCGAACAAAAACTTTGATGACAGCGACTGTAAAAGTGGTTTGAGTTCAGAGAGCTAACATGTTACTCTACCACTGTCCACCCATGTAACAGCGAACGTGGTCTGTAAAAAGAAAGCCAGCTAATGTTGCAAATGACATGTAAAGCCAGGCAGTTAGTTTATGGTTAATTAATCAGGATAGAATTGACAGAGACGAGCGACCAGGCACTAGGCACGTTTTTCCAGTGAAAATGAATGAGAGCAGTAGGACACACAAGAGACATATAAAAAAGATATAGTGCGACACCACCGTTTTCTGTCGTCGGTTTCTACATACTACTGCTTTCGGGCACATAACCGACACACAAAACACTAATGGGAATAAATAAAGGTATTCTTTTGTAACGGGGGATTTACAGCTGTGCGAAAACAAAAAGTTGGTGAAAACATTTTTTAAATGTTTCGCGTGAACGCATTTTGGTGCGGACTATCATCACCTTTGTAAATTGAATTGGGGACAAGAAGCACTACTAGTGAAAAGTTGCGTGTGTTTTTATTCATACAAACGCATGGTACAGCAGCTGGTTACATGAACACGAAATATAAAAAAGTGCAATAATACATGTATTGTAGTATAGTGTAGTACACACTCAAAAAAATAGGCGTGTGGACACAAAAGGTGAGATACGGCAAAAGCAGTATAAAAACAATAAAAAATTTATTTGTCTAAAGTACAGAAAGTATTGGTTTTTATCATCACAAATAATTTTGTTGGCATTCGAAAAATTTAATTTTTACGTGTCGACTCTTACATGATGAGCTGCTGGCGACTGACAAAACTATATGCATGAAGAGAGAAGAAGCAGAGCAATCATGAAATAGACAAATAATACATTAAACTTTTTAGTTGGTTAGCATTTATAAACAGTATTAATTAACTAATAAAATAGAACACTTCGAAAATGCAGAAATACATTCAAATCATTTACCGTTTACAAGAAAGAAAATGAAATATACGATATGTATTTCTCTGCAAATTACAATCACATTATTATGGTCAGAGATGGTATTAGTGTTTTTTCATAATTTTTTATACATTTATAGAAATGTGGCTGTGAGTTCTTTTGACATTTCCATGCGAGAAGTATACGATCACTGAAACATTTTCATTTAATTTACGAATAATCATACATATCTGTGAAATTATTAATTTTTTTTTACAAATTATGACATTATTTTGCACATTATGACAATTGGTGACCTGTGGGAGACAAAAAAGTTTAGAATGGAGTAATAATAAGAAGAAAAAGAGACTCATACCACACAAGTGGCTTCATGCAATTTTCCCAACCGAGGCCGGATGAAGGGACATGTCTGTCTCCAGAGAAACGTCTGGATTGGAATAGGGATACTATGTTCTTCATCAGCGGACTCTGGAAGGTCATCTTGCTGAATCACAACCATCTTGTGATCTGAGTGGTTACCTTTACCACTCACGAGAAACCAAACCACATGCGGAGCTGCAAAAGAGAAAAAGAACACAAAAGAAAGCATAAAACTGGTACAAGGCACCGACACATTACTACAAGTGGGGGGAGAGTATGCGAACTACTACATCTAAATTGAAAGAGAGGGTCGATGCTAAAAAATATGAAATAGAGCCATAAAGAAAAATGGACAAAGTGCTTTCTTCTTCAATGCTTTCCTACGCGTGTGCCTACATTCTCAAGTATCATAATCATATATTTTTATAGGTGTGCATGGAATGCGGTACAATGAGAAGGTAGGTAACTGAGCATTAGAGGAATAATGATCTTTTTTCTGAATTTTTTGCTATCTTCAATATATGTGTAGTTTGGCATGTCCTATAGAACGATACATACAAATAGGTAGTGAAAGGCAAATAATAAAAAAGGCCGCCGACTATACCGATATGACATGGCATGACATCCCCTATAACAGATTACATTTTTTATAGATATGATATGATCGCATACATCTACCGTGTTTCAGGGTTGTATATTCAAGTGTGAATAGTGGTAGTTGGTAGTAGTAAAATAGTACATGTAACAACAGAAACGTTTCCCTTCTCATCCAAAATGCTTTCACTGAGGCGACTAAAGAATGTGATTTTATTGATTGAGTCGCTCTCTGAAGCAGTAGTAACAACGGCAGAAGCAGACGCTGAGCCAGGAGCAGATTCCCTCACAGCCATCACCGTTATTCCTGTTGTTGTTTGTCGCCGTATCTGCTGCTGCTGCTGCTGCTCACCATCCACCAACTTTCTCTTTTTGACTTTCTTCCTTTTGCCATTGCCACCACTGTCGTTACCACCATTGCTGCTGCTACTATTATTCTTATTGTTAGGTCTTGTCTTTTGCCTCATGATGCCAATGATAACACCTTTCTCCTGTTGTGAGCAATAGATATAAATGGACCACCACCAGCAGCTTCAAAATAAAGATGGACAATGTTGTGTTGGTAGCATCAAGAGTTAAAATACTAGTCACTTGCTACTCATTCAATTCACTCATACGACGACGACAACAACGATGATAATGATGCTCTTGTTATGGCAAGTCAGTCACGGAAAAGGGTGAAAAAGATTACTCCGTTCTGTTTCTTCGTTTAACAGTGTAGTCGCACTATCACACGTACAGACTTTCTCCGTCAACTCCACATGCTTTATCTCCTATTTTCGAGTTTTACAGTGGAATCGGACAAAAGAGAAGATGAGAGAGACGGATAGTGAATGAGAGACACACGATAAAAGTGTACTTAGCCAACCAGATCGGAACCATGTTAAACACAAACGGAGACAGTTGGCTCATTAGACGAAAATGTGAGAGAAGGACAAGAAAAGAGCGAAGGAAAATGCTACCTTCTGGACGAAACACTCAGGAACGAACGACTAGAACGAAAACGTGAAGGAGTTTAAGAGAAAACTCAGTGAAAATGCAAAGCTAATTTCTCCTTTCTGCTTTCTTTTTGCATTTACAAGTACATGCTTACTTTGTGCTGTTGCTACTGCATGTGTGCAATGTCTGTTTCTGACCTACTACTACTACGGCCGTTACTACTACCACTTGAGTTATTCAACTTGCTGCCTTCAAGCTTTTTCCTTTGCAGAACGTATACAGCTTTCTGTGGAGACTTTGTGGTAGTTGTTGTGGACGTACACCCCATGCTTAGAGCACGCCATCACCATATGGGGCAAGAAATACTAAAACAAGTTGGAAAGAGTAAAAGGCATCCTATATCGCCCTTCTTAAAATCCATACTCATATGTGTGTAAGTTCTATATGCACGTCAAAACGACGTAATGTTGTGGAGAGAAGAAAGAAAACGAGCAAGCGATGTTGGATCCACAAACCCATCCTATCTCCTATCAACAATTTTAGGTACAGTATAAATCTATAAATAACTGTTATGTCGTTTTGTCTTCGGTTTTTTAGTAGTCAGCTAGTTTGAACACATAAATGCTCCTTATTTTTTCTTGACGACGACGACCAGGACGATGATGATGACTTCTTTCTCGTTTCTTTTGGTTTAGCGCAAACCGTTTTCGCTTAGACAAACAAAAAGTCTTACTAATGTGTAAAGACCTGACAGCTAGGCTTAGTGAAAATATTCCTCAAACACCCGCCCGAATTTCTGTTATATACGCCACGCCGGTCGTAATTATAGAAAAGATTATTATGTCTTGCTGTTGTCCTTGTTTCTTGCTTGTTTTCTCCTCGCCAAAATCATGATGATGAAGCGGCAGATAGCAATCGGAATGGAGAAAAGGAACGTATGTATAATATAAAACTATGAATGCCGGTAGCCAAGAAACAATGATGACAATGTCGTATAACGCTTGGTAAGTTTTACTTCTAGTTTGGCTTTTACTGTGAAAAATATTACTATTATTACTTTCATCATCACTACTATCCCTGCATTATTGGCAAAGTTTCGAGCATTAAATGCACAAGTCACTCGTATTGTACACGAGGTACAATCAATCCTGTTGTAAATGATGGTATTGGTTTTTTTTACATTTTTGCTGAATAACACTTTTATGAATCCGTTTCAGCCTACACCTTCCATAATCAGCTTTTGCTCCTTTGCTCTTCTGACAATAATAATAACGTTGAAGAAAAATGCTCTTTGACAGTCTAAGTAGTTTAGTCTGTTTTTCTCTGAATTTGAATGCAAACATGTTAGTGAAAGTCAGCGTTATTGTGACTAAAAGTGTTAAAATAATAAAATGTGGCAGCGAAAGCATAAAACTTTCACTGATTTTCTTTAAGACATTGAATAAGAAAGGTCGGTACTCTGTTGAATTTCCATCCAACGTACCTATACAACATTATTGACTTATAACCTCATATAGGGCAACGAATTACTGTGTGCTGTTTACAAAAGTCGGTGGCTTTCATTAACAATACCGAGAGTCACATACATTTGCAGGTTGTCCAAAGTAAACGAAATTTATTTATTTTCAGAATTCATAAATATTAAATTGATGTGGCCATCGCTGTCATGTTCGATATAGAAAAGAAGCTGTTATGTTTATACTGCTTTTATAATGTACAGGTTTGTGTAAGAACTAGTTGAAGAGGGTATACCCCACCCAATTATGAATACTTTTATTATGAGTATACTTTAAAACTAATTCCTTTAGTGCTTTAAGGTTTAAAGATGAATTGAGAACAAAAAACAATGGATTTGCAATGTTGCTTAAACAGTAAAGCTTTATACCCCACAACCATCCAATTGGCACAAATTTTCACTAATAATACGAACCGTTTACCATTTCTATGTTCAAGAAGAATATACATATAACGGAGAGCTCGTCATAGTTTACCTAACATTGAATCTTGTAATAAAAATTTGTTTCCGTTACATTGAAATTGTCATATAAATCAATTATAACTTTTTTCGTGGTACGAGTATTTCCGGTATAATATTACACCGGACTTAGGAGGTATGGTACAATTTTTCATTTCTTTTAGTTTTCCGATAATCGTAAAACATGCATTTATCATGACAACACATTGCAGCATTTTGGTTATAGTGCAAAGGTTTGGTCACCAAACTTTGGTGACGATCTAAAATTCGCATTAATGTAAAAACCAAATTTTACCATCTACAGACCGACAGACAAATGAATGAGACAGTTCCCCTAATATGAATCATGATCCGCTTAACTCTTGCAAACCGTAACACATCCCTCCCTTATACACTTCTTAATTACTATGTCCAACACACGTGTGGTACGTCTATAGTAGAACCTATTGTCCAAGATGGTTTGTGATGTGGCAAGATGTGGAGATAAGCACTAGAGAAATAGATGTTGATCAACGAGGGAAGCACGCACCGCACAAGGCTAGAGGGACACGAAAGTGATAGATTTTTTGTAATTTTCCTTCCAATAAAGCGAACAGGAAAGAAACCCGTTGAAAATATGAGGTAATTTGGGCTGAACACGCAAATCCTAGTAATTCATGACTTTGTGTAACATTCACTCACCATTTATTACCAAAGTAAACATGTCCTACTAAGACGTTAGCCGCCTACCTGCTAATACTACTACGACTACATACATACATATGTGCACTAAAATACACGAAATGAAAATGTACCCAAAATGAAGAAAAACAAACGAATTCCGTTTAGATGATAAATTATGCTGATTTTCTATCTTGGTTTTCTATATCATTTAGATGTCCAGCTCGTAAAGCATACCTACAACTTTATCTTAAAACTCGCAATCAGCGTGGGTGTCTAAACAACCCTGTAACGACAAAGGGAGACTGGTGTAAGGCATAACAATATACAGCATACATAATGCATGACGTTCCGTGTAATATCTGTTAGTAAATGATGGCAATATGTACCTATATAACATACACACATACGCTAGCGGAAGAAAAGGAATTTGATACACACTCTTACATAAATAAACTCTCTTGGGCTTTATCTTTGTTTCCGTAGATATATTGAGTAGAAGGTGTATTCAGTGGCAAATGGCCTTTTGACTTATGCTTTTATTGTCTCCCTGCTTCACTACTCATTCTTCAACTAAAGAAAGCAGCAATGTGAGTGTGCGTGTGTACGTGTGCGGATAAAAAATGATCACGATGATGGTGTGATACAGCATGGACATCAAAACAACTTGATACATTTATGGATGAATAAAAAAACGATAAAGCTATAAAATAAAAGGATTATCTTTCTTCGGTACAGTATACTAGTATAGTATGTTTGTCTGGCCGGATTCTCATTTATTATGGTCGTTTCCTCAGGATGATGTTTTTAAAACGGACAATAAAAAATGAGTATATTATTCCAACATAAAGAATACATGTATTGGGTAGGTAGTTTTGCTTGTTATGCGGCTGTAAACTTGTAAACTTCAAATGAGAACATGAAGCCGGGGTGAGAGTGAGGTATACGAGTAACGGGTAGAATAAAAAAAATTGGTGTAAATAAATTATAGAGAAATCTCTTGTCTTACCTATATTTTACAAGGTTATGAAACGTCCTTTCCACTTGAAAAATGTATAAATTGCACGCCACTATGGCGGCAGTGCAGCTGGTTGCTGTATTGAGAGGGTTGTGGAGAACTGCCGTTAGAACAGCAGTGTGTGTTGAGACAGCAGTGATGGTTGTTGTAGAAAGCAGTAGTGTATTTCGGTAGTGCACGAAGTGTAGATAACAATATAACAATTAGCACTTTTCTCTGGCTTTGATTAATATATAACAAGAAGAAGAAGAAGAACGGGAGAGGAGTGAACAGGAATAATAATGATAACAAGAACGGCAGTAATGGAAGAAGTAGTCGTCGACGTAGGACCAGTACCAGCGACTCATTATGATAAACTATTAAAACATCAACAACTTTCTCTCCCCTTTACACATTCATTTGCAATAGAAATACAATATTTATATATTTTTATTGCATCCTTGTTTCCCAATCCCTCTGCCTGCAGTCGGATTTTCCAGATGGTGGTGCCGTTTCCGCTGACTGAGTAATCACTAATCACTTGTTCTATGCCGTCTTCCTCCTACTAGTCTCACAGGTAAATTATGTATACATGAATCGCATATAGTACTCCGCACTTAAACTAGGTCAGCAAGGAGAGAAAGGTTAGAAACACGATGGACGCTGCTACTATACTGATGTTCACGGATCGAGATCAAAGTATGAAGTAATGGCAGAACGGGTAAAGATGGTGGAAGGAAAGAGAAAGGAATACGTTTTTATTTTCGTATATGCTTGATTGTAAAAAAAGTTTATCCTGATGTGAATGCAAAAAAAGAATGGAAACTGGAAGATGAAGGGGATGGTAATAAGGATGTTGTTGTTGTGTATGCAATTAGAAGGAGCAGAGATACGAAACTATAATTTATGTTGCTATTGCCTCAGCTACTGTCCAAAATGGGGCAGATTAGGCAGTTTTTCCTGAAGTTACAGTAATGAGTGAATCCCACGCGTGAAACATATGAACGGGAGTAAAGTGGGAATGAACGCGGAGCGTGAAAGAGAAACAGGTAAGTAATGAGATTGACTAAGCGTTTTAAGAAACTTTTTACAATAAGCTGTAGTAGGGTATATTATTACTGTATTTCAGAATGCATTGAGAGTGAAAAGGTTTAGACAAAGATTATGTAAAAGGAAGAACAGGAATGTAGAACAACAACTAGGAAAAGTTGAAAAGAGATACTGTATGAAAAAAGGAAACTTTTTTCTCGCAATTGCTTGCTTATTCTCTTATCCCTGAATGCAAGACTTTTCCCATTTTTTTTTTCAAGAAATTTCCGTGGTAAAATATTCCTCCCTTTCCTCGTGTCTGTGGAGTAAAATTAGAGAGGGAAACAGTTTCGTATCGTAATTGCTGTAACGTTGGGAGGAAGAGTAAAACGATTGTGATGTTAAGGACGGACGCTGTACCCAACGCTGCTTTTGTGTTTTTTTGGAAAAGTTTTTGGATGGCCGTTTTTAGTTTGAAAATAGTGCAAGTAGTATGAGTGGTAAAGACGTTGGAAGGGAACGAAGAGTGAAAGAGCACACCAAGGGAAAAAAGGGATGATGTTGCCTAATGACGACGGAGACGGTCGACCCGACCGACTTTACTTGTAGAGCTCACGACCAGGTCTACTAACCGCTCGCTCCTCTCAGCAGAAGCAGTTTCTCTCTCACACAAACGGCGAGTAAGAGCAGTGAGCAGGACGCAAGAGTACATATTTACACGAGTTGCAATGAAAGAGGAAGGAGAAGACGAAAGGAAGAGAAAACGTAACGCAAGAGTGAGAGCGGCAAGAGAAGCAGCCACGCAACGTCGTATTATAACGTCTTCCATCTAGCGCTCTCTTCCCTGCTTGTTCATATACGAAGAGAGAGAGAGAGAGGAAGAGAGAGCGAGAGAGAATGAGAGAGAGAGAGAGAGAAGCGGTCGTCGAAAGAATCGATTTTTGTTGGCATGAGTAGATCTCTTTTCCCGGAGAAGCTCTAGTTTGTAGACCAGTTTTTTTGCTTACAACTTCTACAACTACTCTACTGCTACTGGCAATACACCATAACTTGCACTAAATTTTTATATAACCATTCTTGGTTATTTTCGCACACATTCATACAATTTTTTGTTTGGACTACGTACCAGCATCCACATATGTACCCATATTTGTATACTTGCTAAGTCAGGAATATGCATGTAAACGACAGACATGTACTGAGAGACAGAGAAAGAATGGGAAAGAGGACATAGCACAGATATAATGAAAGTATGTATATAGTATTCAGCGCAGACTAACATGAGTGAGAAAAAGAGAAAATGTACACATTTCTGCTGTTGCTGATGATGCTTTTGTTGCTACCTCTATTTCATCTCCTTTTTTTTCTTTTTTGCGAGTTTCTCTCGATGTGTGTATCCATACTTGTTTTGGATGCTGCTGAGCTGCTGCAAACGAGAACCACTAGTCACCAGAGTTGACTAGTGTGGCTTAAGTTTTTATATTATTCTCCTGTATGCAAGAAACGATATTCTCTGGACCACTTGTAGTTGTAGCAATTTCTCTGTCTTTTTGGATGTAAGCAAACGAAAAAGAAAGACTGTGTTTGAGAGGGAGATATGAGAAGTGAGTACTAACTCATCGTATCGTTACTCATGGATCATATTACTTGCAAAATACAAAAGGCTTTCAATAGTGAATGGTACATAACACCACATTATGTAGATATCGTATTTGCAGGTGGTAGAACCATTGCAAGTAGTAGGCGAGTTTGAAATGTACAAATATACATACGCATCTAAAATACTATTTTTATTCCACGCCTATATTCCGTAATGATTGCATCCAGTTTTGTATATGAGGATAGTATCGTCATCTAAATATAAAGGATGGAATTTTTCATCCATGTTCTGGTTTATACCCTGTAAGCTCATAAGTAGTCATTTCATTTCTTTCTTTCTTTCTACCAAAAAATGAAACGTGTTTGTATGTTCACTTTCGGCTTTAAAAGGCTTGTTGAGCAGCGAGAATGGTAAATATTAAGCTGCTCCTGCTATGGATGATGATGATGCTGCTCTTAAATCTAAAAAATACCACTGGTAATGGGTCTTGTTATAGACGAATGTGATCTGATGTTTGTACGGACGCGTATTTCAGAAGCATCATTTTTCCTAGTCTACCACTAGTACCTCCTAGTAATATAACCAAACGTTGTATAACCATCAGACGAATCTTGTATGGCGTCGGCATGTACATTTTTATAGCCTTTAGAAATATGTCCATATGAGTAACGGTTTTCATTTTCTCTTGTTCTTATTGCCAACTTTATAATAAGATGACAGCCGACCATATCTTAAGAAAAGTAGACCTGTAAATCCGTGAAGAGTAAAAACATTCCACACAAATAAATACGTTTCGCAAGTCATTCAATATCTGAAAAAATGAGCTTCTAGAAAAGCAAAGGATTTACAGACGAGCAAAGAAGCGACGTAAAATGAGCTGACTGCCTGCGCTCAGTACATTATAAACCATCAATAATACCGTCGTCCATCATCATTTACTTTGTAAATGAAATTTGTAATCTTTCTTTAAAATTTAACTTATGACTGAGAAAAAGTAGGCCAACGTTGATGAAATTTTTTGTACAGTTGCAGTTGTAGCTGTTCGGCGGGGGAGAGCAACGCAGCAGTTTCCTAAAGTAAAAGCTGAGACAAAAGCGACGACATTGCTCACCGCTGCTACCTCTTCTCATTTTTGCGAGTAATATTGCACCGAAAGAAAGCACTTTGCGTTGTATCAAACGTAAATGAAAAATATGTACATCACAAATAGCACGCAGTCAACGGTATAAAAGAGACTCAAATTTGGGGCGGCAAATACTGAGCGAAGGCGGAATGATATGTTTGCAGGATTTTCTACAGCTGTGTATTAAAAGTCAAAAAAAAGTTTCTTATAGTAGTTTACAAGAGCGACAAAATGAAGAAGCTGCATAGTATCACTATATATGAGATCGTTTTCCTTTTTCTACGTTTTTCCGACTTTTTTCATTCTCACTCTTTTACATTTTTTTCTTTGAACGGACCATGACTTCGACTAACTCAACGACGTCGAACAAGCTTGGCATTGTGGGAAATTGCGAGCTATAAAATTGAAGCCATGTAAACATCTGGTCACACACGCCTCATTCCGTTCAGGTAATATGTATAACGTTTCTGTGAAAGCACATGTCATAATCACTCCGACAAAATCATTGTTTCGTAAAATGGATTTCTTCAGTTCATAACCGAGTCACATATTTGGGATAATGGCACCATTTTCACTATTGGTTTCTTGACGATTTGCATATGGTGTTATTATTTTTTATGCATGCACACGATATTCAATTTCATTCGTGTTCCTAGTAAAAAGTTTTTTGTTGAGTTTCTTATCCAGACTCTCTTCGTTTGGTGTATAACCAGAGAAGTCTGTACAAGAATAAAGTTTCAGGTATCGTGACCTGATTGTGTGTGAGACGTTACAAGATGTCAAAATGATCGGCAAACTGAACTGCTTGGATCACTAACGGCAACGGTCATTGTATTAGGTTTGTCAAGAAACATGGCGAGGTTACTCAGTCATCCATTAATTCGTTGGCAAAGTTGTTCCTTCTCACAAAGCATTTGATCAGGTTGAAACAGATGCGCCACATAAATACATATATATATATATAATATATATAATTTGATATGGACTGTCTTGAAGAAATAAAATTTAAGAAAAATGAAGTACAGTATAAATTACACAGCGTTATAAGTACGTACAGGGAAAAATTGCCATTTGCTCGGTATTATATTATCTGGATGATCCGTTCGTCCATCCATCCGTCACCATATATTCTTGGAAACGGAAATTAAAAAAATGGTTAATACCAACACAATTTTAAAGCAATATTCGTTATGGAAAGATGAAACCACAGTCAGGCGTGGATGTCGAAAATTTGAGGAGTTCTTGACTTTGCTCGAAACATTGATCCTCACTGAAAATTTAATGTAGATTGTAGGTTGGAATGTGTACTTATTACATTTCTCCATGTAAACTTACATGTCGACAGACAGTGAGCATCCCTCGTCATTGTTTTCGGGCTATTTTTCTATTGCCTCCAATTTTATTTTCGATACCCATACTTGCATTAGTTACATTCATGCAACATTATAGTTAAGTACATAGCTGTACGTCTGCACTACTTTGGTGGCTGTTGGGGGAAAATATTAACTTTCACCTATAGTGATTGCCAAGGTATGCCTAGTTAAAAAATTTATTGCTTGTGAATGAGTAAACTGTGGTAACCATATGGATCTTTTGCATGTATTCATTTCATGGGTTAACCCATATATTAGGTAGATGATCCTTGCGATAAGCTGATGGACCCAACTGATTTGTGGGATATCAAAGTACCACATTTCTCAGAGATGTTGAAGTTGCTTCAAAAAACGACCCCAAATTTTGCAGTTACCATTAAAGTTTCAAATTTGCTTAACGCATAAGTCCAAGACAGTCACAGTCCTATCTATCCTCGGGATATTCAGCAATAACTGACTTATTAAACTACGCAACCGGGGAAATGTGGGAAAATCTCATCACTAGCGAGAAAAAATTAATCAACCATGCTACAAAAAATGAGCTGAAACCCCATAGTGACGTTGAGGGGTAAAATCAGATAACATTTAACGCTATTAAAAGAGTGTTTAACTATGAAGTAATTGCACACAATCGCTTGTAAGTGCATGTCGCATGCATAAAGCCCTTTTATTTCAAAGAGTTGATTCAGTAAAAGCTTGCAAATGTTATATTTTTGAAGAATCAGCTCCATCGATTCATTTTTCTGAGTAGCGATATCGGTTGTTCTCCGGACAACCGTTTCCGTTTCTCTGTGAAATCAAGAGTATGGTTCATGACATTTTGCTTTCCCTGCATTAGAAACAACATCCTAACGCTATTATTTTAAACAACTTTCACTTTAGCGAGCATTTTTGTACTGGATGCCAGAGACAGACAGTAAATTCTATTGAAAAAACGTCTTATGTGTACAATTCGAGGATAGGTTTTTATAAATTGCATGATATGATTCTCATTCTCGTCCCGCCAGATGCACAGTCTATGACAAGGGCTATTATGTATAAACGTTTCACTATCATCCTTCTCGACAAAGCAATGACAGTTTATTTTAATTGACCATTTCTGTTGAATTAGCTATGTATTCTGAATACCACCTCATTCCAATTAGTTTACTATGCACCATTTCATTTTCTTTTTTCAAATTAGTCTTTATTTACTTCTACACGACAATTTTTAACCCGGCAAAAAAAACGGAATTTCTTTTTAAGTAACGCAAAAACTTACCATATAATAATAACGACTATAATAAATAGAAGCGACCACATTTCTCCCCTACAGCATCTTTCTGTACATAATATTCTTTGCAACTATCAGAAAGGGTTACTAACATTTTCGGTTTGTACATGCTCCATTAATATTTTCCGCTTTTTTGCTCTTAGGTTTCACTTCCATGGTCTGCTCCATCTTTCTCCTTCTCTCCCTTGTTATTCTAAAATCCAGCAAAGTTGCTACCATGCTGAAAACTTTCACCGACTCTTCTGCTGTTGAAGCCCACAACATGACTTTTGTGTGTGTAGTTGTAGTTTAAAGATTCTCTTACTGTTACACGTTGCACACAAGATTGTGGGTAGGAGTACCCATTAATAACACTTTTATTAAACTATGTCATTACTGTACATGCTATCGACATGTGCCGTACTTGTTTGCTGTTGTAGCAAAAGAAGGAGATTGAATTCCCAACTGGGTAGTTGCCTATTTGTTTGTATTGAGCGAAATACAAACATTTAAATGCGCTTAAAGCATCCATCCTGAATTCAGAATGCTGAAATCGACAAAGTCTTCCAAAATTGCTTTAATTTTCTTTATGAAGGCTATGTACATTCTGATGTATCCATGCACGTAACTTTATGTATGAATGAAATTGAGTTCATATATGCATCCTCCATATTCTATCAAATGTAGCCGTGCACAAAATTAATCGATTTCTTTGTTGGGAAAGAAGGAGAAGTCAAAAAACATTTTCTTCAGCATCCTTCTTCTTGTTGATATACCGACAAATCTGAAAGTAAGTAAAACAGTGATGATCATTCGGATCAGAGCTTGCATGGTTGTTGGTTGTTGTTGAGTGGTTGACTCGGCATCCATGCATTTATTCGAGGAATGAGAATGTTTTGTGTGTTATGTATGTGTGTTCAATATCCGGTAGATGGGTAAACATTTTGTTGGTTTCCGCCAAATGTAACTATACAACATGATACGAATGTGTTAACCATAAAACATGTTTCAAACTTGGTATAAAAAGTAGCAAACTCTGGAAACATCTAAAAATATTATATGTTAATTTTTAACGCCTTGAAAGCAACGAGAAGAAAAACAAACACAACTGTTAACCACTGCCATAATTCCACCGGACGGACAACCTAACTTAGCTAGCCCTCCTGTTACCGCTACATAACAAATGCAGAATATCAAGTTGGTAGCGGAGAGCTTCTGATTTCTCGACACGTCCGCTATAAAGATATAATATTGTTGTACACCAGACTAGCCTCAAAAAGTGCAAAGAGAAAACTGTAATAAAACATGATCGAAAGCTGCATGTATATACCAAAATTTAATCAAATGAATTACCTTGTTGATACAAATCTCATGATCCCCATCCAAAGCTCTTTATCTTAATCTTTTTCTCTACTACTCAACCAACAGTCAGGTAAACGAATAGATGAGCAACATATTACATCATGAAAATACCCACCCGGATGTAAACTACTCGAAGCCGCAGCATGTCTTTGCCATTTCTGCTTTCCTCCAGAACCTTCAGTTCATAAAAAGTTTATGGCAAACACAGTAGCATAACAGCATGCAGCCTTATTGAAACGTAATGTGCAATTTTATCAAAAGGCGATCAGTTTAGAAGTGTAACCGCGTAATCCCAATTCCCACATCAAAACTCGATAAAACTAAACTCGATGTGTAGACACAAAAAATCTCTTAAAATTATCTTTCTATTCACAATTCTTCTTTTTTGCTACATTCTTGTTCTCTTAAACTGAATGCTTTTTTCATAAAACAAATGTGTGCGCAACTTTGTTGCACTATCCACCGGGTGCATTGCTACCAGATTTTGTAACAATTGGCTACTGTAACGGCTAAAGGCGTGATCTTTCTTTTCAGCAAACCATAATAACATGTATATGTGGTTAAACATATTATTCAGGGATAAAAGGGCTGTAATAAATTTTAGGATTATAGCCTTTTGGTTTTCAAGAGGAAACATCCATCTTAGATGAATGAATAAAGATCTACACCTAACTGCACTGTTTAGTGGCTCAGCAGAGCAGATGAAATGGTAGTGGGATGTTCGAATGAGAAGTAATATAATAATAATAATGACTACGGAGAAACCAAAGCAAACAAATATGACATGGGTTAGTATTAGTATACCTACATGTATGCATGTCTGTTTAATAAAACAAGATGATAACTATGCATATACCGATGAGCTTCTCTGTAATAATACACATTACATTTTACGGCTTTTCGAGCATACCATCATCATAGTTGCACCACACACTGCACAAATAACATTCCCCTCTTCCTTTTGGAGGTTGAAAAATTTCCGAGCCACAGTATGCGTTCCATTATTATTACAGAGTATTTCTAGACAAGACATCATTCGTCTATTTACCATGTTTTTGTGCCATGGGTGCACAAGATGCCCTGTCATAAAAATTTTTACTGCATGGCTGGTTTCTTTTTTTCATCGTTTATCACCGATATACCACTAGGAACAAAAAAATCCTGACAAAACTATGAATGTGCCATGCGTTGTATTTTCTTATGCCACGTCATGAAAGTTTCATGTGGTTGGTCATGATTTGGCGTGATGCATCGAAGAAAGAAGAAAAGAGAAATGTAGAACCACAAAGGACGACCGTGGAAAATCTGAATAGTAGAATATATGAATTTTTCAGTAAAAGGACTTTAATTTGAATCCTACAGAGTGAAATTTAGATGTATGCCGTCCTTCAAGATCAACACAAGATTGCAATCTACGGACTCTCAATTTTGGAAATTTAACATGAGTATTCGTAAATCTTGCCATGTTGATGTCACATTAAGTAAGATAGAAATTTTGATTAGTGTCACGAGAGCTTGGTATGACAACAGACTGAAGACAAGATTCTCTTGATGTCTAGAAAAAGTTGATTTTAAACAGTTTCAGTATTGATGCCGTTCCGCTCTATGCTCATGCTTTCTTGGCAGCACATGTGACATATTAGAGTGATACTAAATATGTTGTCATTTTGATGAGTTATTCATGGAAACATTCGTCAACGAGGAATAAACAAAAAAGAAATGAAAAAGTAGCATACTACGAGCTTGTACCTTTTTAAAAAAAATAGTTTTGATTTTATTCACAGTTTGTTTATATTTTAATATATTTCAAAAAATATTTGCTGAAGTCAGTGTAACCAATTACGTCAATTCGATATAAAACCAACAGATCAAATAACTGGAAGCAGTAACGTTATGAGAGCAGAAAAAGTTCTCAAATATTTTTTCTTTCACATATTGGTGGTGCTGATAAAGACAGGCGCTGATGTTGGTGCAGCCATTTCCTTTGTTCCAGAACAGCGCTATGGTTCAGACTTCAATTTCCATAATAAAACCGCGTTTCTCAAAGGTTCCGACACACACACAGTTTTCAGTAAAATTTTACAAGAGGAATACTACGTAAACATAAGTTCTATTTGCAGATCATATCAAGAAACTTATTGATTGCATTGAACCGAAACCGGAAGATGTGCTTCCAGAAAACGAAACATTATTTAAAAGTTCAAAAGGATCTAAAAGTGGAACTAAAAGGTTTGTGTTTGAGTACGTGGGCTCGAGGGAGTACAATGAATCATGTTTTGGAGATACCTACAAACGGGATTTTATTAGACGGTTGTATGATGCCGTATGCTTGACGTACGAGGAGAAAGTAAAATTTCTTGACTTGCTTTCTTGCAACGCAACACAAAATCTAGAATGCAGGCAGGTTGGCGTGGAGCCACATCGCCTGTTCGCAGAACAAGCGACACCTATAATGCGATGCCTGTGTCCCGACTACCAGAAGTCTCAATCCTATCAGTTGGACACAACGAGAGGGTATTTCGACAAGAGTAGGAAACAATGTGTTTTAAAGCACGGCCAAATCTGCACTATAAATACAAAAACGTTGGATAAAAGACTTGAATGGATAGATCATGATTATGACCAGATTGATGATGATATAGTGGATGGAATTGGTAATAATCATTATCAAACGGTACCTTTATACTTAGATTTGGTACTAAGTTCACATAAATTATAGCTCATCTTGATCACTTCAATGTTTATTATAAAAAGGTGTTGCTGATTTGAGACCCATAGCAAGTACCTACCCATGCGTGAATAATGCATTTTGTTACACTAATGACAATAAGGATCTGGAAATCTCAGATTATATCAGGGAAAGGTGCGTGTGCGAAGGTGGTTATTTTTCTGGAACTGATCGTGAATGTCATCCGGGTAGAGATAATCCAAGTCCCAAGGGTTTGATGTTGGCTTTGATAATGTATTCCATCGGACTACTAACCTTTATCGCTGTTTTGCTTATTTAATGTCAACTTTAAAAATCACAGTAAATAGCTGATGAAAATACAATTACCTATTTACAATGATAGTAAAAAAATATAATTAGATATATTTTCTGAAAGTCAAAATAAACATTTAAATTTAAATAACAATTTTAAAAAGTGTCAGAACCGTAAACTAAAGTTAAGTTAAAATGTCATCAAATTTATAGAATTTATCCAAGTCCGAAGTTTTCAATGTGCTTAAACGACAATTATTTCATGTTTACCATGCCTTACAAAATTGCAATAGAAGAGATACAGATATTTTGGGGCACCCACAGTGACAGAAATGCTTTCATTAACTACTGAAAAGTATTCAGTACTTAATGAGATTGTCTTCCTGTTTGTCTCTGTGTATGTCTGTCTGTCTATCCGCATGATAAGTTTTGAACGCAAACGAATTCTTGAAATTCTATTTTCGGCAATCGACAGGTAATAGTCACAGCTCTTATGAGTTCGAAGATGGGTGTTTGGGGACTTTTGGGCTCTACCTCTTCAACGGGGGTTACAATTTTTTTTCAAATGACAACCATAGCTGAAACTTGGTGAACAGATGCATATACATACATACATAATACATAGTTATGACGTTTTGCAAAGTTTGACCCAAAATGATTGACCCCTGTGATCCCCAGGGGCGTCACAGTTCTTTATTTCAAATTACAACCAATGATTTTTTCAGTAATTGTATATTTGGATTACATCCTTCTCGTTATAAAGTGAGAATGCTGTACATACATTTTTTGGTAATTGTGAACAGACATCCAGTTTTCAGAAAACAGTAGTTTTGCAAAGCACCTATGTATCCTTGATCAGCAAAAAACTTCACTATGCTCAGGGCATTGTATTTTGTAATAACTGCGGATGAGGCATCGCCCTTATAAAAATTAAAATTTGTGGTCTCTAAACAAAACAAAATTATCTGATTGCTGTTATTTCCATGAGGCTTTAATTGTAGTAACTGTGAAGTTTATCGTATGATACACGGTATGATAGTTTAAAATTGCACCTAGTCTCGGGAAGCTTGGAAAATATATCAGGACAACAACAGCAATGACAATAAAAGAATAATAGTAAAATTGAATTGACCACTTTTTTAACGTTGATGCAGCCTCTGGACTTATTAGGGCCAGATCAGAAAACCCAACTGCAAAAACCAAGGGTACGGGAAATATTATCGTCCTGGCTCATAACGCACAAAGGAAAGTGCACTACATGACCCAGAGACATAAAAGGAAGAAAGAGTTCCAAAATATAAGGAAATTAATTTGTTGCTATTGTCTATACAGTTATCCCCAAGTAACTTGTCCAAACTCCTCATGTGACGTTAGGGAGGCGTCTAGATGACAAGTCAATTACTTGTT
>JAHZNB010007176.1:0-11400 GCA_027744295.1 Callyntrura guangdongensis | reverse complement strand
AAAAGTTATAGTGTTTACAGACAGACAGACAGACATGATTGTGATCGCAATAAATCCCTAGCTACGCTTACGGGACTTAACAAATTAATGAATCCATTGTTAACAAGATATGGAATTGAACATAAAGGTTGAAAGTTTAAGGCATTACAAACTAAATGTAACAAAAAATAAACTTTGGTAAAGTATAGAGTAAATACGCAAAGCGCTATCTATGGCGCCAATTTTGAATAAGCTATAGCACTAGTTTCACTAGTCATTTGGCAAAAGTCCCCCCTCAAACAGAGGTCACGGACAAGAGTTATTTAAAAAAAAGATTTTTCCAACCAAACCAGATGGCGGTTTTGTATGGCACCATTTTAAAATATGCTATAGACCGATCTTTTTGGGATTATTTGGCAAAAGTCCTGAGTTATTAAGAAAAGAGTGTTCTGTCATCAGGTGGTGCTTTTGTTTGGAATTTTGAAATATGGTGTAGTCCAAGCTATTACTAGACGTTTGGGAAAAGTTCAGTCTCAAACGAAACTAAGGAACCGAAGTTATTAAGAAAACAGTTTTTTGTATAATATAGCATATAATACCGATTGGTTAATTCCCCTTTGAATGCAATGCAACAGACAACAGCAACCACTGGTGAAGTAAAAAATAGCGGTAGTGTAATGTGAATGAATGCGTTCACTTTCCACGTGCCGTGCAGTGCAACGGACAATATCAATAACAAGGACCGGAGTGGCAAAAGTAGTAGTAGTGGGTAAAGTGAGCTCGAGTGAGCCGTGTGACTCGTGTGAGTGAGTCACGCAACGAGGAAAATGATATACGCTTCTCGTAAATAAGCTGATATACAATTTAAGCTTATAAATATAGGAATTACACTGCCAGTGAATTTGTGTACAATTGATGACAAAAATGGCTACGTCAGTAAGGTAAACTAACAATAGTTTTTTTAATTACTTGTTGTTATCTATGAAATAATGCATTTTGAGTGGGGATAAATCTCCTGTTTTTCGCAATCATCAACCAAAACCGTTAAAATATAAGAACATGTCCACTTTGGACGCCATATCTCATGAACCAAAAATTCGATCTGTTTCAATTTTTGTTTATAAATACCCTATGTCCCATTCTATAGGTGTACAAAAGTTTGAACCGTAGGTCGTCATTTATAAAAAAACATGTCTTCAATGCAAACACTATTTTGTTCCTTTCCTATGTCCTTGACTTACATGGTTCATTGTACAATGCTTATTGCATTGCAACTTCTTGTTGTGTAATGTAATCTTATGTATTATTATTGAAGGCAACACACACTTAATTGGCGGCAAATAAAAATGAGATAATACACGGCGAGTAAACTACGTACGTAATAATGGGCCTAAATGATACACAATATTTTTAATTTTAAACGGACGGCGGTGGACAGAGGATATTTGTGCATGATTTGAGGTCGTTTTATAAGAATTATATAAACCTAAAGACTAGCATAGATAATAGAGTGGGAAACCCACCATGAGATAAATCTTTTTGTAACAACTTGCCATTATATTATCAATCATCGACAAAGAAACATATTCATTCATAGTACCGCTGGGGTGATTTATTCGTACAGTTGTTTTCATTCTCATTCATTCGAGTTATCCATGTTCAAGAATTGACGAGGATAATACATTTGGTAGTTGTAACCTTCGGTAAAGATTTACGCAGGAGATTATATGGGAAATCAATTGTTGGAAAATTCTTCGTATGTTTGTGAGAGAACAAAAGGTTGAATTTGGCTTTACGTATTTAATCCTCCGTGCGCAAAGCAGAACTGCATTTACTTTTAGTACAAGTATTGTTCCGATACTAGGTGCTAACCGCAAATCTACTAAGTTCAGAATCTACTGAATGGTGATTTAAAAAATTCAACAAAAACTTATAGTTAACTGTCGAATTCCTCGTTACTGTTAATAGGTAGCCGGAAGAGAATCGACCAGGGTAATTATTGAGTTCGTACACCCGTGTCTGGTTGGATTCGGCCTCAGGGAGGAGAAGGGGGCAGTAAAAAATACGTTTTTCCACTAAAAAAAGTTTATCTCAATTGACTCAGATTTTTTTCTGATAATTATTAGGTGTGTACTTATTTATTTTTTTTAGATTTTTCCAAGTTTTTTTTATTTTTGTTAGGTTACGTTACGTTAGGTAAGGTAAAGAATCCAACCCGCGTCTGTCCAGCCGTCCGTCGCCCCTTTTCTGATAGTTACATTGTGCCAAGTTTGACCCAGATTTGTTCACACTTAGTGGCTCAAATAGGACATCAAAGTTTCAAAGTGGTAAAATTAAAATTGTTTTGTCCATAAATCAGGAACGCCGAACGGTAGCTTTGATTTCAATAGGGCTATTACCTAATAAAGACAGGAATGGCGTGATAATGACAGAAATGTCGTAATAATGACAGAAATGTCGTAATAATGACAGAAATGACGTAATAATGGCAGGAATGACGTAATAATGTCAGGAAAGAGGTAATGACAGGAATAACGGTCACAACTGATCACTTTTCTATCCGGCTACCTTTGTCAACGATTTTACTGAGCTCTGCCGGCTACATATTGCCGGTAGCGAATTTCCGGGTTACTGACTACGGGCTACATGTAGCCGTCGGTAGCCGCGGCTAGTAGTAGCCCGGATATGGTGTGTAGCCGGTTGCCTAGTAGCCAGTAGCCCAGCCAAGTATTAATTGATAGGAATGACGTATTAATAACAGAAATGTCGTAATAATGACAGGCATGGCGGTAACAACTGATTACTCTTCTGTCTCTTCTAGCCGGCTACCTACCTGCTTACGGTAAATGACAACGACTAATCTCACGTCCGATAAAAATATCTATATTGTGATATCTATAGATGTGATATCACTATTAGATTTTAATTAATACAGTGAAACAATTATTTTTAAGCACTTTTTTGTGCTTAGAAGTATTTACGATTTTATTTATTACGATTGTTATTATTTACGAATGTTTTGTCCCAAAAACAATTTAGAACATTTATGACAATTAAATTACCACATAAATTAATTTAAATAATCGTAGTTTGTTGTTGCATTAAATATAAGATCGATAAGCTCACAATTATGTGATAAAATTATAGCAAAACAGTGCAAGCACAGCCACGACAACTTATCCATATGTGACGTCACAGAATTCTACGCCATACACTTTTTTGGTTTTGTCTACATCCTTACGACGGCTACTGACGGCTACATGTAGCCAGTAGCCCGCAGAGCTCTGCACGCAACTATAACCAGTGATGGTAAAATCGGTGAAAATGGTGGCCGGATAGAAAAGTGATCAGTTGTGACCGTTATTCCTGTCATTATTACGTCATTTCTGTCATTATTACGTCATTTCTGTCATTATTACGTCATTACTGTGATTATTACGTCATTTCTATCATTATTACGTCATTCCTGTCATTGTTACGCCATTACTGTCATTATTACGTCATTACTGTGATTATTACGTCATTTCTATCATTATTACGGCATTTCTGTCATTATTACGTCATTCTTGTCTTTATTACGTAACTCTGATCATAACATGTCGTTTACCGAAAGCCCTATAGAAATCAAAGCTACCGTTCCAGAGTTACATATGGGCGAAACAATTCTACCACTTTGAAACTTTGATGCCCCATTTGAACCACTAGGGGTCAACAAATCTGGGTAAAACTTGGCACACAACGTCATAACTATCTGTCTGTAAGGTATCAGAAAAAGGGGCGACGGACGGACGGCCGTACGGCTGGACAGACACGAGTGTACGAACCCAATATGTACACTGGTCGATTCTTTCCCGGCTAACAACAGGGCAACAGAACCGAACTGCTACGGCCACGACGCGACATAACAACATCATCACCGCAGACAGACCCTAGCTGCTGCAACTTTACTGCAGGTGCACGAGACACGAGGTGAAGCATAAGACCATAGAGACCATAAACGCTTAAAGATCGACGAGACAGATTGACCATTGACCAGCAGCAGCAGTAACAGAACAGGAGAAACGAGAAGACGAATCGACGGAAAAATTAGAGACGACGCGACGGCTGCTATGCTCCAGCTTTTTTACTTGGCAGGCAGGCCGACGGTTGAATCACCCATCAACCAGACCACTACTGTAAACTGCAACACTGAACTCTTTCTGTTGTGAGTGGTGTTGTAGTAGTGTTGTGAGTCTTGCAACGAAATAGAACACACCTTTATTTTTCATCATTCATAAAAATCAGTGGAATAGCGAGTGAGTGGAGTGGTGACGATTTCAGCTTCTGCTGATGATTCGATTATCCGCTGATTGTCGGTCACAAGTTCCGATTTATGATTCATTGTTCTTCGTTCTTCCTGAACTTGCCAGTCTTATGATGGCATGTTTATGGATAAGAGAGATAACACTGGCCTGAAAATGCCATTGTATTGGTTTAGTTTTAGTATATAGTAGACAACAATATAGAGTTCATCGGATAAGACTCAGCTGTCGCTGAAAGGGAAAAATATTTTATATAGCTAGTTCAATTTGTATGTACATAATTGACAAGCAACTTGTGACTTGTACATTCCAGGTAGAATAGCAGGTGACATTTTTTTGACACAGTGGGTGGCATTCTTTTCTGTTAGAAAGGAAGAATATGGGCCGATAAGTAAAAACTTGCTTTTTAAGTTTGTTGTTGCAAAAGGGGAAGATTTGTACTGGATTTATTTACTTATTTTTGTTTCTTTATAGTTGAGAGTCGTCACCTCTAATATGACAATAAAACTTCCTTGAGTGGAAAAGGGTTTTACGTGTTCCTATTTTCGTCTTGTTCATTTATTAAAATTTAAAAGTTTATAAATGTGAAGTAGTCATAATATTTGTACAAATTAAACTAGATAGATAGGCGTATATATCATTTTGAACTTCTATTTAATCTAAAAGACGTTAATGAAATTCATTCCTGTGCCTGATACATTGTTTATATTTTCTCCTTTAAACTATCCCTAATTTTTACAGATAATTCTAACATTATAATACAAAGCATAACATTCTAAGCAACTAGTAGATGAAATCGTTTGTTTATAGCTAATATGTAAGAACGTGTGGCGAGTATGTAATTTATGAAGTCGTGAAGTTTCCACTGACGGTTGTCCGTACAAACTTTTATTATAAAAGTCTGTGCTCTATAAATATACTCTTATCGAAGTCAACAAAAACAAAAGTTTATACTTCCTATGTCAACTAGCCATATTTTTATGTCTTTATCTTTTTTATCTTCCTTTAATACTTTTAAATTAGTCTGAGTCTGTCCAGTCAAGAATTTTATATTAAAAACACCAAATTGTTGTATACTGTAATTTCCTTGTTAATTGTACTTAATTTAATTGGTTTGTACAAAAGTAACTGAGTTAACAATCGATCAACTATTTAAACTACAAAATGTTCAACGCAACTCTCAGTTTCATCTACCGAAATGTGATTGAGGTAACGGCTTGGCAAATCAGTCACAATTCTTAACTTCTAATATTACAAAATATTTATACAATGCTATTTAGATTTATAAATTCACTTATGTTTTAGGCGCCAAGTTACCATTTATATCTGGAGGCAGTCTTAATCTTATGGGTATTTTGGTTGCTTCGTAAAAAGAAGCAGTCTGAAAAAATAAAAATGCTCACATCAGAGGTAGAAAGATATATAATATTGTTGCTTTCCTTCTAAGATCTTCTTCACCCTATTTTTTCACCGTGATGTTGTGTATATTTAGGAAGAAGAACAAATCATCAGTGCTTGGAACCCTCGACCTTTGGTCGATCTTGAAAAAGAGGATTTAACAGATTACTACGACCATTCACATATCTGGGGACCGATAACTGGGCGTCCAGGGAAATACCTAGAAATCGACGATGAAAAGTTTTTGAATTTGGCAACACATAATTATCTTGGTCTTGTGGATAATGATAGATTGGATGACGCTGCAGAAAAATGTATTCGACGGTACGGAGTTGGCTCCTGTGGACCTCGTGGTTTTTACGGGACAGTTGGTTAGTTTACAACTTTTGAAAACGACGATTAACCATTGAAGGAGACAGTAACTTTGTAAACTTAATCTGACTTTTTAGATGTTCATATTGAACTTGAGGAAAAAATTGCTGCATTTTTAAACTTGGAAGAAACCGCTTTGTATTCTTATGGGTTTGCCGCAGTTTCAAGTGCCATTCCGTCATATGCAAAGGCCGGTGATGTCATATTTGCGTAAGCTGTAGCTATTTTTCCGAAGGATTTTAAAGTGACCATTTTTTGATTTTCAATCATACGTGGGTAAATTCTGAGTAGGCGACCGGACTTTAGATTGAAATATCTCGAATGGAAATTATGTATGCCAAGTATGTCACGTGAAACGTGTCAACGGATAGAGAATGTTATAAGCTTTCAGATGATATTTTACACTTGATAAAGATTGTTGTCCGTTATGACTTGAGTCAACACAACCAGCACCATAAAAATTACCGAGATTTTTTACGCACTCAGTTTACATATTTCAGTTTACATATTTTAGTTTTAAAGAACTGTCCTGCAACTAGATGTATGATAAACTGAAAATTTCTCCTGTCTGTTATATCATTCCCTATACACTTGATAAAAAGAAAACTATGTCATTTTATACAGTGATTGTCCTTCACTAGTAAATAGACATAAACCAAGGCCACCGAAAATTGTGGTGATTGACAGACGTGGAGAGAATCGCAGCTGTATCAGAAAGGGATAAACTATTAATTGTAAAATAAAAAACTAAAACGTGGGTGTTGCCTCCGTGTTAAGAATTTTAGATTTGGTGTTTGAGATATCCCTTTGTTGCACCACATGAATTTGCACAGAACACTGTGACATACATTTTTGCAGGTAGCTTAAGCTACCAGACGCTGTGTTCGGTGCCAAGATAGTCATACGGAACAACGGCAAAACTGGGTGCAAAAACGTCCAAAAGCTTAAACCTTCATTCGACAGAGGAAACGCTTTTTAAAGAGTAGCTATTTACTACAAAGGAAACACTTTAGTAAACATGAGATAATGTCAAAGAGCGACAAAGTAAATTAAGCGTGGTTTGCAACCACAAATAAAACCATACAAGCAACGGAAAACTTTATGGTTTCTGGATGAAGCTCGAGCTTCTGCATTTCTATTCAGATGCATTTCAGCCCTTCAGTGACATATCATAAGAAAGCCCTTAAACCCCTGTATCGATTAATACTCAAGTTATGGACTTGCATGTATATGAGAAAGTTTCGCTTGTAAAAAAGTTATGAAAAAAGTAAAAATTGTAGGTTTGGACATAGGGAATCTTCATAACACTGAAAAAACATGTCAATCCATAAGTGAGATATCATTTGGAAGCCAATAAAATTCCCTATCGAATGATATGCTTATCACCGGATGAATATGGTTGATTTATTCCTGTTAAGATATTAGGGCACTTACTCAGAATAAACCTACGTATATGATTACGGAGATGCGTCTTATGCCAATTAATATTATAATTGTAGGGATGAATTGGTTAACTTTCCTATACAACGAGGACTTCAAGCATCACGCAGCAAAATCATTTACTTTAATCACAACAGCTGGGAAGACTTACAACTGAAATTAGATGAACAGAAGAAGATTGACAAAAAAGTAATATATATTTGTGACAACCAAGATATGGTTTCAGTTTTATTGCCTGTCATAACGTATATTTTTTTCTAGAACGCTAAAAAGGCCAAAACTATTCGTCGTTTTTGCGTTGTGGAAGGATTGTACGTGAAGACTGGAGACATATGTCCTCTGAAAGAAATTGCTAATATTTGTAAGCAGCACAAAGTTCGACTTTTTGTTGACGAAACTGTTTCTTTTGGTTCATTGGGAAAAAGTGGCCGCGGCGTTACCGAGCACCTTGATGTTTCTGTAAGTGTAAAATAGCAGTGAGTCAACCAATAACATCATAATATACACATACAAGATGAAAACTTACCATGTATTTTGTAATAAACGTGGATATCAAGGTTAAGGACATTGATTTTATAAGCGGTAGCTTAGAACACGGGTTAGCTTCATTTGGAGGATTCATCGTTGGACCATCATTTGTTGTCGATCATCAACGAATATCTGGACTCGGTAATTCCAATATAAATTTATTTCAATGCATATTAATTGCTGCTTGTAACGAAAAGTGTGGAATTTACTTTTTTTTGTTGTCCAAGGTTATTGTTTTTCGGCTTCATTACCGCCATTATTGGCTGGTGCTGGTATACAAGCCTTAAGTATAATTGAAGAAAATCCGGACATAATTCAAGATTTACAGGAAAAATGCAAGTACATGCAACAGTAAGTGGTACCATGTTTATAAATAATTAATCCGCTATTGTTTTTACAAATCTTATTTCAAACTGTTTGATTCAATTGGTCATTTTCGTTCTTTCAGTTCAGCAGAAAACAACCTCAGTGTTTTCTTTTTAACTAGCGACGAATTATCACCACTGAAGTACTTATACCTAATGAATTCCCATTTGATTCCTCGTAGCATTACCAGAAGTTTTCTTGATGATATAATCATCTATGTAAGTATATACCTAAGGACGCTGCTATAGCATGTGAATATCCGCCTATGTCCATTAGCAGAAAAACAGTGTTGCACAAGTTCAAACTTTCGTTTACTGTTTATTTAGGTCAAAGAAAACTTTAAAATTGCCCTAACGCAACCAAATTTTTTGGAAAAGGAGTACATCATTCCAATTCCGAGCATTCGAATATGCATGAATCGTTTGTTGACGTACGACGAAATCGACCTAGTTGTACAAGCTATAGAGGAAGCCTGTGTTGCTTTAAATATATATGAATCCTTGCTTGAAAATATGGACGATGATGAAGCTAAGCAACAAATGATTGACGCTTATAACAACCATAAACGGGAGAAACAGTTGTAATAGCTATTAAGATCATCAGTTATAGTCAAATAAACATCTTTTATAACCGTGCTTGTAAAAATACTTTTTAATGAAGTCGTTATTTATCGTATTTACTCATGTCATAAATTTTGATTGTTGATTTTAAATCTGACAAGAACTCGACATAATATAATTTATCAACCGCCATGTCACGCATACTGAGTTTGAAAGATACATACAGCTTTACCTGTTATTATTTTTATAAGCCTCGGTTGCTTTATATGCTTCGTTGATTTATATGAACGTTCAACTCACCCAGTCACAAACAATGGAATTTGAACGAAATCCTGGATTTATTAATATGAAATACTTATTTTCCCCAGCATTTAAAAAAATGCTATTAGTTTTAAGCGTAACAGTGTTTCAAAGGGTTAGAGACAAATTATGTAAGAAGAAACAAATGCCAGATAAGTGACATATAACCGTGAACATACAAATGGCTTGCTGGAGATATTGGTGGTGTTATTACGCAGATGAAAGATATTTCCTCTAAGGAATGATTTTAGCGTGGTTGACTGTCTGTCTGTCCGTCATCGAGTCATCACTCTACAGGCCAGACGCTTCAGCCGATTTGGCACAAAGGCACACAGGTACCTTAATTAATATTTAGAATTTGGGGTATCCAGCAACATTTCATCTCATACGTTGATTTTTTATGAGTTCGACGGTGCATGGGGGTAATGCTATATCTATATGTACGCTCCGTCCGAATCCTGTACGTTTTTACAAAAAAAGTAAGGCATACGTAATGCGAGATTAAAAATGCTGCAAGAAGATGCTTAAGATAAGCAGTTTGGTAAGATTACAACAATAATAACTCGGATGAGTTCGAAAAAAGGCCCTTGAGTTAAACCTTTGACAGACTTTGATGCTAATACAGAACGACTTTACCATTGCTCTGACTAGGTTCATACACATATTAAATATGCATGACTTTCTTTCAGCCTATCCTCCTCAACGCAACGCATGCATGGTCTCGTCCAAGGGAGCACAGTAAGAAGCTACGTCTTCGTTGCATACATAACATAACCTGTACAATAAGGTCTTTGACAAAAAAAATCATTCTTCTCCAACTTTCCACGACCTTAAACCCTACTGAAGTGTACACTCTGGTCGCATGCAGTGCATGCTGTAGTTTCTTCAAGAAGAACTTTTAGTTCAGTTTCTCATCAATTCTTCACCTGCAGTTATAAAAATAGGAACATTCCTCGCCGTTGCCATCAGAATTTTCGAACATTTCAAGGCGAATCAATACCGTTTAGTAACAAAATTGCTGAACCAACAGAAACTAAACTTCCTCGTCTAATTTCTCATAGCTGCATGTGGAAAGATCGAGTTTCTGTTTTGCAATCTGTCATCTGTCTGTGATAGTGATGGATAGCTACCTACCATATGATAATATTATGCGATGCAAAGCACGACAACATTCGAAAATCAAGCATCCGATAAAATCCGATATAGATAATCCCTTTGCTGGATTTAATCAACCATTCGAATGATGATGTCGAAAAGGATCCTTTAGCTGTAATAGTAATGGTAGTACTACTTATAAGGTACTACTACTACGATGTATATGTGTGATTGTCATGTTAAAAGCCAGGAAAAATTAAAGGGGTCTTCTAGTTTCTACCCCTAGGGAGTCAGAAACATGTCATGTTGACAATGACATATGTTATAACCCTTGTCATTGTTAGTCGATAGTTGAAACCCCCATTCATACGTCATACGGGTTAATCGTGTCGGAGTTATGGACTAAACAATATTTGACCTCTGAAGTCACAGGGGTCATTCATTTCGTGTAAAATTTGGTATACTAGTTTAGTTTAGGCACATAAGAAGTACATGTATACCGAGTTTGAGTTCATTTGGCCGTGTTTGAACTTTGTGTCCCCACCCCGTTGACCCGATCTTCAAACTTGACTGAGCTATGGTCCATAACTAAAAGATCGTTATAAGCCGCGTTCAATAAATAGAGAATATATTATGTGTGCAACTGAGTGAGTATGTAAACCACAAGAAACGGTTTTATGTTTGTATTCTCCACCATTCGCATTCCAGACATCACGTCATTGTCCACATTTAAAATCAAAATCACTCATCGTCTCACTTCGACCAAGCAAGCAACTACGATGCTCCTCCACTCTCATCTCGCTCCCTTTTCTAAGAACTTTATGTGTAGGTTGGTCATAACATAATGTAGTAATTCATATTGCCATGACGTCCATTAAGTTAGAGCGGGGGTTGGCCCCCGAGGAATAGCTGACTCCCCAGCAACTAATTCTAAATGATCTCCCCAGCAACACGAAAATAAAATATACATGTAAATACTGCCGGAAAAGCAGAAATAGCAGTAACTACTGATAAATAATAACAACTGTTATTAAATAGCAATAACTGCTGTTAAATAATAA
>JAHZNB010007175.1:0-20458 GCA_027744295.1 Callyntrura guangdongensis | reverse complement strand
TGTGTACCAAATCTCAGGTTAATTGGTAAAAAGCTGTAAAAGAAGAGGGAGGGAACCGTATGATGGCACGTATGATGACAGGGAGAATATTAAATTTGATACACACACATCCCATACGCCTTACCACTACCACCATCACAAAAAGAGAAGAAAAAAACTTGATTATTATTTTCCAACATGTGTGTACAATCTTTCCGTTATTTTTTTTACATTGTTTGGTCTAGTTTAGTAGTCACTTGTTACATTTATTTTTTGTTTTGGTAACTTTATCTACAACTTCTTTCTTCGCTAAAACTCTCGTCGTCGTACCTGCCTTGTCATCGCCGTAATAATCATCATCATCATTTCTCTGTGTGTGTTCAAAAACTTGTACTAAATCAAGCGTACCTACGTTTACTTTCATTTTTTTCCCTTTCCTTTTTCAAGAAAAAACTCATCTCAATTCAAGTATAATCTGACCAACTTACAATTTACATGAGTTTCATTTGTTTATCTATAAAACTCCTGCTGTGATGTTGCTGTATTTTAAATTGTGTACAATTATATGCATTTTTAGTAGTTAAATTTGAATTTTGATTAGTCTACTATTAACTACCGCCCTTCCCACTACTCACCGACCGGACGAGTAACCAACAACGGGCGGACGGAACAAAAAAAACATGAGAAGCGGATACATGTGTTTTAACGATTTGCAATTATTCAGTTATGTCAGTCAATTTAATCCTATGTTAAATTTTATATCCTTTAACAGTATTTGTCTTGTCTCGTACAACCGTGCGGTTTGTTTCCTTTTCTCTGTTATATCATCAAGTCTTCCTACTGTCATATTTGCTGTCTTTGCATTTTTCCACTTTAGTTGTACAACTAGCGGTCTTATAGTTTGTGCCGGTTCTACACGTAGTTACATATTTATAACGTGTACAATGTTCATTGTTTATGATTACAGGCTTGTATTAAAGATTGGACTTTAAAAATACATTCATTCATTTTATACAACTTGAGTTGATAAAAAATTGTATGCGGAACGGAATAACAGTTGTCACTGCAGCTGTTATATCATCTTATACATGACTTTGTTGTAATAATTATAGTAATTATGTTGCATGTATTTTCTTGACTTTTTTAGTATGCTATAAAGTACACAGCGCAGTGACAACCATTGCTTCTGCATGGGATATAGGTAATAGCTATGCGTGTTTGTTTAGTGTTTATCCATATCCTGTGATTCACAATAATTCTCATGCTCAATATATTAATAGTGTCCACCTCAATTAACGGCGTGTTTTTCATGAATTTTATTATCTAATATTGTAATTCTGTGCGTCTAGAGTTTCTGCCGTCAAATCTCGTGTGGGTAGTCATTCAAGCTTAGTCGCTCACCACACCATAATCCTGTAATGCTTAATGTAAAAATGAAGTTTTTCCTCACTAAACGTCGAAAAGAGAGTAATTTTAAGATGATTCTAATTAAAATGGATATTTTAATAGAGCAATTTTACAGGGAAGAATTTTTTTGCAAAAATGCAGGACTTTAAAGATACGAGAGAAGAGAGGGAGTGCATTGACATTTATTACCATTAGTTCTGGCAGTGCGCGTTTTGTGGATTAATACGAAGGCCTGTAAATATTAAAAAATGTTTATTGAGGAACGTGTCAACATGTCAGCAGCCACGATTCTTGTAAAAGTAAGAAATACAAGTATGTAATTAAAACCTGACGACGACGACGACGAACGAGGATGATAATGATTATAAATTGCCTCCTTGAATTATTGTTATATTGGCGTAATGGTAATAAATGGGATAAACGTGCAAAAATGTTGAGTAGTTTTTCAGGGAAGAAAAGATCATAATTAAGTTTGGTAATGATTTTTCATTGTTGTAATAATAATTGTGGACTTTTGTATGTGTAGGCTCAGGCTGCTTGTAGTTGTTAAGCATGTGTCATTAAGGTGACGTTGACGTGACTTGGTAGTGATAATGAACAAAAAGGTGTGGGATGATGTGACGTTGGGTGTTGTTGAAGAGGTTTTTTTTTGGGTACGCTTCGAAAACTGATGCAATAAGAGATGCAGAGGTTGCTCATTTTTGCTGGGATGATTGTTCGAACTGCATCACTCGTTCATTTTATTGTCGTGTATCATGCATTCTTTGGAGCTCTAAAATCTTTGTCATTATGTTAGGTTAAATTGTGTACCTATGCTGGGCGCTTTATAATAATGAATGTAAAATTAAATGCCAGTAGCTACAAAAAGCAAGCATTAAAAGCCACATGAAAAGTAAATGATTGACAGGGCAAGAGCAATAATAAGCAACTTTCAGATTGATTGTTGTAATAACAGTTGACACTATAATGATAATGATAAACAATGTGGAAAGAGTTATGAATGATCTGAGTTGGATGAATGTTGCGACATTTCGTCTTTTACCCCTTTAAGATGCGAGGGCACAAGCACAAGCATCACCGCAATTGTAGCAGCAACTGTGTATAATGTGATACGACATGAACAATCAACGAAACAGAGAACTTCAGAACTTGGGGTAGATCGCTGCTGGTAGTGCTGGTTCCCCCAATTTTCAACCACTATACCGACAGTATTTATTGCTCCGTGACGGCAGCTTTTGGTCGTCGTGGTATATCGCCAAGATTTTGCGTATTTTATGAATGAGATGGTCAAGTTTCAAAAAGTCCATTTGCCCACATTTCGTTTCTCTTTATAGTTCAGTTGTTGATTCAGGTTGAATGCGTAATTGACAGCCGCTGATTATCTTTTATGTCTAATGTGCATCATGCCGATTTGGGCGGAAAGTAGAAGTCCATGGCTTATTATAGAAAATAATATATACTAACAGCTTGTGCCACTTGTTGTTGGCACCTTTCATCAAAACATCAACTTTTCATCAACAACATGGGGTGTATCTTTACTTTTTTTATCTTTATTATCAACCTCCAGTGAAAGATTTAAAAAAATACAGGATGTTCACCTTGAAATAGTAATAATATTTGAATTTTAACAACCTATAAAAGTAAATAATACCTTATAGTTGATAGTTAACTTTGTAAAAATAATTATGGTACACGATGGTACATGGTATGGTATAGAATAAATGCACTAGATACTATTGCTGTTACAAATGTCTTTTTACCTGTTATTTACCACGATTGCATAATAATACATTGCAGATTACTTTTCAGATAGAGTCATTTTTAGAGTTGTTGTTGTTGCAATTTCTCTCCCGAGACAATAACAGGATAGGTCAAGCGAATTTGTAGCGATAATAATTTATTTGAAACTGATATAAAAAGAGTTTCCTTGAAGCTACTTACACGAAAACAATTTTCCATTCCAAGAAAGACGTTTTTTGTTCCTCCATCTGAATTTGAAATAGAAATGTCCACGCGTGGGGATAAAAATAGCACAAATGTATCCCGAAGTAAAAGTAAAATCTTGTAGTCTCATACCAGTACATCTTGTAGAATTGTATCTATTCTCGTTCAACACAGATGCGTTGTCAAATTCACTTTTTCTCTTGACGGCTTACATCATGCTCTACTTTACAGCATATTTCTTGCATAATATAGTTTGTATTTTTACTTTTACAACAAAGCAATCTAATTAAGACGACTTTTTTAATTTCATCTTTAAATACATTCACACTGGTCAAAGTTTTTTCATGTGACGCCTCTCACACCTTTTTGTTCTTAGACGCCAGTTTTGAATAGCATGTTTTTATAATAAATCAGATTTAAAAACCAATTGTTATCATTAATATATTTATATATAACTTATATAACGACGTAGTGCCGAGGTCTCAGGTCTCATTTCTGATTAATCAGCGAACAAAGCCAAAAGCATAAGTATGTATATTGCACACAGCGATTTTTATACCATGCACTCCTTCAAAAGTGCAAACGACTGAGGCAAATGCAAGTAACTTGCGAGAGACCCAGTAACCTTAAAATAATAAGCTTATCAAAAGTCTAATTTGTTTTAGCAGATGTAGAAAAGAAACATTGAAGATTGCAACAACAGGATAATGCCCCTTAGTGGTTTTATATGCACTCTATAACGAACGCAGTGTTGTATTATATAAAAATGCACACCCGCACAGAAAAATGTAGTAAAGCCTCTCATCTTGAATAGAAATGTTTGAAAACACGTCAAATCTCGTACAAAAGTGAAATGATATACAACTATGAAAGTAAATTGTTTTACTTTCCGATGTTTTTCTATTTAAATTACACATTGTACTAATCTTTATCTTTTATTGCGTAACTTGTTCAAATAATATGGGAGAGGAAAATGTGTATTACAGAGGTTTTTTGACATTTTCTGATTACACGACACTGCCGCCGACAGAGAGAACAAGAGAACTACTGTTCAAGTAGCAAAAAGATACTTAATGACATAAATTAAAGTTAAACTGCATCCCCCTTCAATGAAACAAGGACGTTCTACACAATTTTTAAAAACAATTTTTATTGTATATGGGCGAGGACCAAGCAGGCACATTGTGTCATCTGTCGCAATCCATCGTCGTAAGTACTCATCCATTCTTTCAGAATTATGGATTGCAGTGCACATGGTCAAAGAAATGATAATCAGGAAGCTCTGATTATTATTGCCAAGTACTACGCTACCACTACTGTTCGTGCTTTATGACGACAATCGTACAGCACTCGTAAAGCTGCCAACAGCGAACGAGTGACATTCAAAAAAACGTAGAGACCAAAGTAAAATGCACCGCATATTGTGTCATGTCCTCCATAGCGGCATGTTATATAGTTGAAAGTAGTAGCAGTATTATGATTATTAGTATTTGTGTATTCGACCGACAATATGCACTAATAGTTTTTCATCTTCATCATCCAGTACTACTACTCTACTATGCCAGACAACGTCTGAGTCATATATGTCATAATCATCCCCAGTCACACACACACACCGTCGTTACAAAAATGCAAGCCCGGATAGAGATTGGACGTACATCAGTAAAATGTGGTATGCATCAGCCAAGGTTTCCCCAACATAACAGCATTCTCCATTTACTTCATGGATCATGCCAGCAAAAAGACAAAAGATGATGACATCATGATCCCTTTATTCGTAACTTGATTTATAAAAATTGGTTGTCGTCAAATCTATAATTCGCATATTATTCATGAAAATATGTATGTTATTCTGGCAATTTCGAAGAAACACACTGAATAAAGCGAAAGGATGCATTTTTTGGGCAAGAGGGCTCACTCACTCTCACACTTTGATTGACGTGGGGTACATGACTACACACAGATTTTTATCGGCTTGTGCGCTTTATTGGCTGAGCTTTTGGTCGTCTTCCTTTGAGCTCATTTTTTTTATTACTTCAGTACACAGTTGAAAGTTGTTAAATAAACTATTTATTATTTGTTTTTAGTGATACACATAACAAAGGGGGCTGGGAGCTACTTTGTTGGCATCATTTTGGACAGCAAAGTATTTACAAATAAGCTACTACGTCTGCATTGTCATGTATCACCTATGAAAATATTTACGTAGCCACTTCATTATTATTCATTATTGCCAATTGCTTGAATTAAGTAGTCTAAATGGGCTGAAGAGAAGTAGCATATCATAATAATAATCATCTCCATACAAGCAATAAAACTGACGCATTGTTTTTGTAAGTAAATGATTACGCTGATTAGTGCTTATTAGCCTTCATTATTATGCACACTTGGCGAAGTGGACAAATACAAGTGCACTTTACATATATCGCATTGCCCAAACGCAGTTCAATTTAAAGTTGATTTTTTATTTTTACTCTCATGAGCTTGAAATAAATGATCTTGTTTAAAAATATATGTAGATTTTACGTTATTTTAAGGGGACTTCACAGTACTTACTTGAAGTACAAAATAAAATCATTGGCGTCATTTTACATGTATTATAATAGAAATACTGTTATACTGACAGTAAAATGCATAACTAGTGTACTTTAAATGTGGCACCAAACTTATTTTATTATTTATCATCACATTTATATGAAAAGTAGTTCTTTTAATTTCTATTTTACATCAAAAGCGTTATTTATTGCTTGTTCTACAAAAAAGAAATGAAATAAAATGCTCTGTGCTATTAATTATTATAAATCTCTCTTGTTCATGTATGCCGAGCACAAAACAAGCTCTCTCAGTAAACTATTTGTGTCTGGCGGTTAATTCATGAGGCAAATTAGCTTATCAAAATTAATCATATAGCATAGGATATTTGTAATACAAAACGTCTCTAGCATGCCGGTGGTTGTGCAGAATCTTTGTAGTTTATGGATTGAGATGTACGATGGTACACGCTACTGAAAGTAAAAGTACTCCTGGTTTGCATTCAAATGCTTGATAATGAATCGATGAAACTCCATTGTCACAATGTCACGCTTATATAACACCTTTATTATAAAGACAATAATTCAATAATTACATGGAATAAATAATTGTAGACGTATAATAATTTTCATAACCGACCAAGATAGAACTCGGGAGTAACGTACATTACGTGATTTCCTTCAACATTTAAAAAAAATCTATCTCGAAAAACGCTAAATAGCGTTTGTTTGTGTTCATTCAAACTTTACTACTTGAACAAGAAGGGAAGCTGTCATTCATCATTCCGTACAATCGAAGAAAAAACAAAAAAAGCGTGATGGAGTTGGTTAATGAGCTTTATTATTGGAGCTGATTAATACTGTGAACGCATTTGTAACAAGCTAAGCTGTGACAAGACAACAAGTAGGAAATCTAGTAATTGAAGTGGAGCTGACCTACATCATCTCCGTTAATCACCAATAATATTCATCTAGTATATCTACTAGCACTGTTCAACCAGAAGGTTACTTATGAATACTATGATGCGAATACAGAAACATGAGAAAATTAAATTTCCTTTTTTACTAAGGTTCTATTGTTTTTGTTGAATCTATTCTTTAGTTGAGCTTTAAAGACATAAGGTGGGCATTGCTCGTTATTGTGATTGTAATGTGGGAAATTCATTGTAGTGTATACGGATGTTGTACGTGTACGTGAAGTTTTGCTGAAACTCTGAAAATATACTTTTTTAACTCGTGCGTTTTTTTCTAACAGAAGGGCTTTAAAGCCCTTAGGTTTTGATGTAACAACTTTGCGTATGTATGATTTTATTAACGTTTATGTAGTATTCTCGGAGAGTTATAAGTTATAAAGTATTCTGGAAAAACGGTTACATCAACAGAGCTTGCTGCTTCATGTATCCAGGCGCGTGTTTACAAATCTAGAACCAATTTATAATAGGGTGTAAAAAATATTAATTAATGGGAGTCAATGTTAGACATAATGCACCGCAAAACGCACCCAGTCTTTTCGTTTAAAGTTAATAATGATTTAAAAACGTTCAGTATTCAGTACATGTCATATCATTGATAACGTGCTAGCAGTTTTTATCGAATATACGATCCAATTGAAGGAACAACTAATATGATTGTTTAATCTTTTCAAAATCTATCTTTAGAAGGGTTCTTGTTTCTGTGAATATGTCTCTAACAGTTTTACAGGTATTACGATGAATTATTTACCAGTTTAAATAATAACAATTACCACGTTTTAAGACAAAGTTTTAACTTTGGTTAACTTTTAGCGGTTTTCTGGTGACTTTGCTTTAGTGCTATCAACCTGTGTAGCGAGCATTGTGTCTCTACTTGCGGCATGTTAGCCAAACTATTGTAATTCAGTTTTCAAGTTTTTTCTTTCTTTTTCATGTGTCATTTGATAAGAAAGTGTTTTATCTCTTTTAGTATAAAAACTTCCCACAAAAAAGAATGGACCACCCTCAACTCGTTTTCTTTCTTGAGTGCACACTATGACCACACTGCATTGTGATTATATTTACATTCATATTTCTTATTTCTACACCCTATATATATAGACGCACATTTTTATAAACTTTTAAATAGCATCAGCCTGACAAGAAGATCAAAAGCGCAAAGGTCATTATTTAAATCTAATTTTCCCGTTGTTTTCAACTTCGCCCAAGTTCCCTCGTGCTACCAAGAGAAATACGCGACAGATTTAGTTGCCGAACCAGACCACCTCAGTTTCATACACTCAGCGTCACATCATCATCCACTTGTACTGCATTATCTTCAATTTGATAAGCATAAAGCACCCATAACGTGAAATAATAATACCCAACCCTGAATTTTCTTCAAATATGTGGAAGTAGCTAACCAATGCCCATCATTACCTACTATATCGTACATACATACTCGCAGAGTCGCAGCAGCAAAAAAATGTCGACTCGTCTCATTTCGCCTTAGAAAATGGATTTCTGGCACGATACCTTACAAACAAGTACCATGACTGCTACCATCATGTATACCATACCATAGGTAACCAGGAGAAGGAGGAGAAGAGAACACACCTGAGAATTTTTTTTCCTATGACAAAGAAAAAAGAACTCTACTACTATACCTACTTATCTTACACAATCCTAAGGATATTTCACCGTTTTACCGCAAGAAAAACAAGAAACAAGAACAACTTACACTTTTCTCAACTCACTCACACTTGCATACATTTCCATCAATTAACCATTTCATTGAACCAAAAAATATGAACAGGACAGTGCAAGACGGTTTATTAATACAAGAAATGTATTGTAGCAGCGAAGCCTTAAAAGAATATTGTGCTGCAATGCACAAAATCCTGTCATTATTATTATTATACACAGAGAGTGATTATTATGTTGCGTATTATCAGTCTTTAACTCAGCGGAGTAAAGTATAAAAAGTATAAATTCGAGGCAGATACGTAATAAGTTTATCATATCAAACAATATATGACGATGACGATCTTTTATTACAGCCAGTCGGCACTCATCATGTCTCCGTTTTTTAAAGTTAAGCTAGGTTTGGGGTTGACCAACAAAAAAAGACCAAGAAAGGGTTGAGCCTCTCAATAAGGCAATAAGTTAACTAAACCAACTTGTAACCGTCTTCTTTTCATTTCATTCAACAACTCTGTCTGTTTTTGTACGTTACGTTTGATGTTGTGCATGCGTATTTATTTACGTGTGCGTGCTGACGGTGGTGGTGGTGGTGTTGATCAGGATGGTACTCCGTGGACGTTTATATTCATGTCCTACAGCGAAAGTGATAATGACGAAGATGAAGCCTTATATTATATATCATATGAACTTACGGCCTTTATTTATGTATGTATATCATATCATGTATACTTTTCAGATTGTAACAGGGCCCTGCAACTACTAGAAAGACTGAGACAATACAAAAGGTAGAAAAAAACTTGTCTTCAGCACAAACATAAAATTACTTTATGCGCTGACTAAGTAAAGCTTTATATTTTAGAAAAATTCATCTTGACCGATTATAACAGACATCGCCCTTTTGCCTGCCCCGATAATCCAGGTTAGGTTAATGATGATTGCAGGGGAAAAATATTTGTAGTGCATGTAACGCCTAATAGGTAATAATAAGTCAGTCATAAAAATAACTGCATAGTTGCATGCGCGCTCGCATACTATAATACAGTATATGGATTTATTAAAATTTCTTGTAAATATTTACCTTTTTCAGAGATACTAGTAAACGTGTGTAATGGGACTGATCATGCAGTGCACTTTGTCTACCTTTCACTAAATTCTCGGTGCAAGTTACTTCTCCTAGGTAGTAGTGGCGTTGTCATTACGTATGTAAATCACTTTTTGGTGCTGTGCATGCTAATTGTGCTAATTTTCAAAAGTAAAGGTGATGAGAACGAGAATGCCTTATACCACGTATGGTTTATGTGGTTCACACACCCGAAGGTCATATATAACAGAATCTTGTACACTGATTTTCATTATTAGTTTGAAAAATGGAATGCTGGATAAGTCGGATAAGTGGACTGGAAAAAATGCCATCATTCTTCACCGTCACCAATGCACGAGGAAAGAGTTTGTTTCATGCGATATTCATATGTGCTGCTCTATACATTCAGTGCACTTGTAAGCATACTGCTCCGGCGTGATTGTCTTTTGGGAGACGAGTAGACGTGTAAAATAAGCGGGCGAAAAAGAAACAAGTTTACTTTTTGGATTATTATTATGATTATTGCAGAGCGTGCGTTGTTTGCTCTTTTTTCACAATAACGTGCGCCTATTTATGCATAATGGTAAAAAAAAGAAGCAGGTATAGTAGCAACAGCAGCAAAGTATCAGCCACATTACATATTTGGGTAGGAGGCAAAAATTATTTATTTACTGATCGCCGAGATGAAAAAGTGAAAAGATTTTTCTTCTTGTCTTTCATACTAGGTAAAGTGAGTGCAGAGAATGAAAATGAACCGACACAAGGATTTTTTTCGAGTGTGTTGGTGCTACTGATGTTCTGTGTGTGTACGAGAGGATTTTTATTGCTTAAATTATTATTATGTATACCTACTAGGTAATACCTAGTAGCGTGTATATAGGAGACGTAACACCAACAAAGAAGATTCTTATTTGCTGGTGTCTCTTACACTTCATGTGTGTGATGTATTTATTATGACGGTCAAGTGTCTGCTGATCCAGAAGTTCTTTTTTGTTTTCCCTTTTTAGGAAGTGGTCAAGGGTTAATTGATGGGAGTAGAACAGGATCAGATTCCATTTCCATCTTTTCTTCTACTGACTCTGACTTGTTTTCTATGTTGCTCTCATAATAACAATACGGAGAATAACATGTAACAATTGACAAAGCCAGAGAGGAATCAAATGGCGTTTTCATTCAGGTTTTTACACGTATCAAGAGAGCACCCGCTCACCATTTATTTATTTTTGTAGCTGGGTTCCCATAAAACAGATTTCTCTCTCTCTCCACTACCACCGCATTTTTAACACTTTGTAGTCAGTTGTTTTCATGTTTTTCTTTTGCTTATTTGGCATTCTTGTGCTGACTTCACCTCCGCGTACAAATTTACCCCAGCATGTAGCAGCCGGACCTAAAAAATATGGTAACCTCTGCATACTTCAAATAGTGTAAACTTTCTGGAAATAATAAGAGAGTAGTATACGCTCTGATTTTTCTTCCTTCTATTTCTCCTGTGTTTCTCTTCTTTCTGGTGGACCCACTACTATCACCAACCAGTGAATCAATCAATGTTCCCTAAGGAATTCAGAACGTGTGAATTTGATTGTTGCACTGTGCAGCTGTCATTGTCGCCTGTCAATTCCCTTTCTACATGGTTTTCATCACTTTCATTTCATCGAAAAGAAAAAGTTCCTTGTGAGCAGGAAACTATGACGTTACGTTGGGACGTTGATGATACAGGTGGACACACAAAATGCTATGATTAAATGTGACCAAGTTCGTATCATGTCGCCGTTGCGTTCTTGCCTTTTTTACTGTCGAGTCGACTGGAGGATATGATGTAGTAACGAAGCGGAGCTCTGTCTACAAACCCCATAATTAATATCATTTGCATGTTCTGGACAAAAAAAACGAGAACGAGAGAGGGAGGGAAGAGAGCTCCACCCAAAATAGTTGTGAAGTTTACCAAAGAGCTTGTAGAGACGGATGATACATCAAAGAAAGACAACAACCAAGTTAAGACATTTGACATATTATTTGATGATTACATTGCGATTATTTAACCAGGAAAATAAAGGGACTATTTCAAACTTACGTCATTCTGGACTAGCCTACAGAACAACTAGACAAATGCCATCATTCATTGTTTTTTACTCTTGCAATTCAACCATCACACTAACCGGAAAATTAAAAAAAAACTAAAATGTTAACCCAATGACCAATCCGCCGAAAAAATACACTCATGTACAACTGTAGACATTGGCACAAGTTCCATTTATTTTAGTCGTATATTTAGTTAATTTTCATTAGGTATATTATCATCCTCACTCGTGACAAGGTCCTTTTTACTTTGTATGAGGAAAAGCAAAGGGCGAGCCCAAAAAACCCAAATGCCAACAGCAACAACACAGTATTACATTGCGGACAGAAGAAACAGTGAATCAAACAGGATCAGCAACCACCACCGTCAATATCAGCACTGCCACTACTACTACCACCTCCACCACAGCATTGCTGTAACGTAAGTGTGCACTTATGTTCAACATTGGTTTTTGGGAAGTTTTGGGTTTTTAGGTAGGGTGATCACTGTGTGATGACGAGAAAAGAGAAGAATATTGTTTACTATGGTGGGGTGTGTGTGTATATGAGGATGATGATAATGATGATGTACCTAAATGAGTGAGTAAATCAAGTAGTGAGTTTGTGTTGTGTAGGTATTAAGCATTTTCATGTACTTGTCCCATCACCATCGGCCGTCATGCTTCTAAATAGGGTTTGCTTACACCATCACATATTAATGTTCTCTGCTGAAGCTGGGCTTTAAGTAAAACACTTTTGTTGTGTTCTCCAGCAACAGAGCAGATGAAGACAAGCTAGCTTTACGATCCGACTCTGACTAAAGGACTTTTCCATCTAAGCCGTCAGTCAGTATTTGGACGACGAGTAAAGAGAAAGAAAAGAGGGATGATGAGTGGCAAAGAAAATTGCCTTTTTCATTGCGTCGTTTAGCATGTAGTCATGTAGATCTGTGTATTATGGAGTGAAGTGGGCAGTGAGAGACAGCATCGCAGTTTCGTTCTTCCTAACACACACTCACACTGCTTTACTATTAATATTTTTCCAAATCTTTCTCCGTTTCATTCATGAGACCACCGAAGCAGCAGTAACGTTTATCCAACAACCTACCTCTACTGAATCCATCATAATAAAAATAATAAAAAGCAGCAAACAGTACGGTTTTCTACAAAAATCACAGATTCCAGAAGAGGATTTTCCAGTAATACCGAAGATTAGTAGGAACATTTTTTGAATATGGCATCAAGTTTATTTATTTAATAGACTTCTTGTGTGCCCTGTGTCTCCTTATTCATCACATATCAGAAGCCACAATAAACACTTGAAAGTTTAAAAGGAGGAAAAAAAGACCGTTCAATTTTTTCTCTCTTGATCCCATATCGCTACGTAAAGCGCTGAAGTGGGCAGCTGCTTACTATGAGACTGGAGACAAAGATATTTATTCATGAAAGTTTTTTTTGTATAAAGAATAAATCGGTCGGTAGTTCTCCCGTCGGTTTTTTTATTTAGCCAGAGTGCGCGGGTGGTGGAAAGAAAAAAAACTTGTGAAAATTTTACTATTATTATCCTCATTATACAAATGCATTCCAAAGAAAATGTGTGATATTATCCAGTGAAGCAGTGGGTCATCTCCTGTTGAGATCATCATTCGTTCGTGTTCATGTTTATTTTTAAAGAGAAGCGTCTCAACACAAATTAATATCAAATTATTTTTGAAAGTGAGGAAAAGTTGTAAAAAAAGTGACAGTCAACCGTGGGGTATTAACAACAGTGCCAACAATCAAAGTGACGTGATCGGAAAAAGAATTTGAAAAAGAAATGCAACATTTTGTTATTGTTTCGCCTGGGACAAAAGCCAGTCAAAAGTGCATCTCATTTTTCTTCTTAAGAGCTAATGATGGAAGGAAAGCCTTCATGACAATAATAATAATTAGCACTATATATATTTAGCAATAATCGCTGAGCATGTACCCAGGTTAAAGTCATGTAAGTACTACTGCTAATGAACTTAATAATGACTTTGACTTTTAAAAGACTTACAACACCGTCAACAACCGTCATCATCAAGTGCTCATATTATGGTCATTAGATTACGGTAACCATTCATGTAGCAATATTATAACCTTGCTTATCTCTGACGAAAAGGCTGGTATGTCTGCCCCTCTCTGTGCTTTCAACCAAGCTATATACCTGAAATTGTTACTTCAGTTAATACACTTCATATACTACACGCCAAAAACATTTTTACTCTACACATTCGAGCAACCACCTGTGGCTTATTTTTATTATTGTCATCTTCATCATCGTTATTATTATCAGTGCGACAATAAACAAAGCGTTTCTTGTGGTGCCTTCTTCTCGTATGGTGGTCTTTGTTTTTTTTGTCAAGCAACTGAAGCGACTTCTTTTTGTCGACGTTTCTTCTCCGGCCGGCGGCAGTAATGTCATATTTTACTACTCTTTTCTGCACGTAGTACACCTCTTAGCCTCTTGGAACCAATTAGTTATCGACGAATACTAATTTTGAGGAAGTTGACGTTTTATACAAAAAATTACAAGAAAAGTATCAGGAACTTCCCACAAATGCAATAAAAAATTATTATTGTTTTTTTTACCTGAGTTGAAGGAGCAGACAGCAGAATGAAGTGGAGTAATCAATGACTAGTATTTTTTTAAGACGTTGATGTTAAGCGTATTAAAAGTATATTTTTATCGAGAAAGTACCCCTTCCATATAGCACGTCTGCCACTAATCATTCATAAACAGTCGTTCAACAATGGTAAAATATGTGCAAAGTTTTTTTAATCAAAATAATAATAGCAATAACAATAATAAGTGTTCTCTGAGATTTTTTTAAACGAGAACTTGCGTATAGATTGTTGTGGGTAATAAAGTGAAATTCTATTAGCGTATGTGTAAGCTGCATAAAAAGCGCAAGTCAGTTAACAAATCGCTGCAACAATAACAACCCTGCCGGCGACATTTTGCTTATCAATGACAAGAACAACAGCGTTACATGTCCTCGTGAGAAATATTTACGGATTGTTCTCACACCACCGCGTTGTTACTTGAGGACAGACAGCAGAAGAACTGCAGACGACCATACTGACTGATTGTGAGTCTTCACTTCATTATTGTTGCATATTATTTTTTGTTACTCTGTCTATTTGATGACGACGATCATAATAGAAGATAAGACTGTGAAAAAATGCAGAAAACGGAGAAGGGTTAAAACGGAAGGAAGGACGTAGGAATAGTTTGAATAACATCAAGGATCTGATAAATGAATGAAGACAAATGCAAAAATGCACTTGTCGTTATTTTCCGACTGATGAAGGAACAAAAAAGTACCTTAAACTTATAGCAGTAATGTTTTATAGTCCTTATTCACCTGCCACCGCCGACATTTTTATTTATTAAAAACTATTAAATGACTAATGCTTGAAAACGTTTTAGTTTTTTTGAACGTGTAAAGAGTTGTTAAGATTTATAATTGAAAATGCAACAAGATTATCCCACCATACAACACTCGTGTAATTAAGTGACTGATTAGATGAAATTGTCTTTTTCTTGTGTATTAAAAAAACTTGTTGAGTGTGTTTGCTTATCAAAGTGTGGAGTAAACTTAAAATATACAAAATCTTACAATCATATGGAAGAAAAACTGATCAATAGAAACACATTTAGAAAATGATTATCTGGTTGAAATTACGGAAAAATCAATTAATAGTCAGAAAGATAATTTTTGAGGAAGGAAATTATAAGTCGTTAGTGAACAACAGGACATGCTAGTTAATATGACATGTCAATAATGTGTATTTATCGTCGTCATCAGCCAGCAATCAATTTTTAATTTAGAATGCCTCATGATGGATTGTCCCAAAGTCACCCCAAATACGAGGAGGTGTACCACGACAAGACGTTTGCCATTATGCACCTGCATTACGCCAACGAGCACAACCGCCGTCAGCAATAATGACAAATCACATCATCAGAATAACATTAATGACTCGGATTCTCATTATCAACCCCCATCTAATATTGATGTCAATAACAATGACGAAATTGCCTGCAGAGCAACTAGAGTGCAGTCCTCAATGTCATCAGGACTTAAACTAGCAATAATTAAAATGCTTTTAATAATTAGGACAATATTTAGAACTGTTCAATGCATCATAGGAAAACGGAGTTACAACGGCAGCAGTCGCCGCCGTCGAAGAGATAGTCATCAACAATGCAATATCCCTAGCAAGCGCGGCCTATTTATTCTAGTGACAATGTGTCTAGCAGTGAATTGTTTATTGGTTCAAGTGCCCCTTGCACAAGGAATGGATTTGGATGGTAGCTCGGGTGGGAATGGCGTAAACTCGCTAACTTCCTCTGAGCATCATCACCATTCATCTTCGTCTTCCTCATCCTCAGACCGGCAGCAGCAACAGCAGCTTTATAACCGTCACGTAAATGACCGTGATGTTGATCACGATGACATGGACGATGACAATAATGACTCTTCCTCAGATCTGGACAATTCTCATCGTCACCTTCTCAATGGGAATCACGTACGCGAGCCTCTTGCCTCCCAGCAGCAGCAACATCAGCACCAGACCAATGCTATTAATCGAAATGGCGATATTAATGGTGGTAGCAGCAACGATGAGAATTCTAACAGTGGGAACAATGCTCAGCTTGATTACCATTCGCAGTACTATGGACCACCATTATTGCACAACAATCAATTGCTCAATTACACACACATGCTTCAGGATTTGGATCGAGTTTGCTCATCATCCTGTGCTGACCAAATTCCGGTAAAAAAAACTAAAAAACTTTAATGGAATAATTTGAACATAATAATTGTGATAACTACCACACTACTCCATTATTATCCCTTTTTGAATATTTTACCTGCTCACATATAAATGCTTTTTTTTCATACACTGCTGCGTACTCAACTTTTGTGCTGAAAATTACTCTGAACATAAAAAAGCAACAAGTGGTTCCTTTTTTTCATGAGAACTTTTATCGAATTTATTTTTAGGGAAAATAGGGGAAATAACAATAAAACACTGTTGATCTCCTGTCTCCCTCCCTCTCCGAGTATCATTACTACATACATAACATTCTCTGTAATCTGAACGTATATGGGGACGTGCAACGTGCATAACAAAAGCTGTACAAAAACGAGTAGGTAGGTATGTATGTGGTCCACCGGAAGTTGATGATCATTCATGCCATCTCTCTCTCTCTCTCTCCATTCTGTTCTCCATCGATTCAAGCCAGCTCTATCTCTCTCTCGTTCCATTCTGCTCTTCATCGTAATAATAAAAAAGTAGACAAAGCTCTTCAGATTCAAACTATTCTTTTTTTCTGTTGATCTTGATTTTATGTTCTGATCTGAGATACATTATAGCCTGTTCTGTTATTTTTTTATCATCACACGACGACGACGCGATCAACATACAGGCTAATGGAGCTGATGCTGTTGATGAAAATGAAATGGATGGAGATGTACCACATCAAATGTAAAAATAGGGGATGGACGAACGGATGGATGGATGAAATGGCTATATTTTTTATTGTTTGTTGTTTTGTCATTCCCCATTCTCTTGTGGTGGCGCAGTCAACCATTGTATTGTCTCCTGTGAATGCTGGATATGTAATATGCATAAGTGTACCAGATACCTATAGATTAGCATGTAAGAACATGCTAGTGTTATTATTATTAACGCCAGCCAGTTTGACTGAGGCACTGAAAAGACCCAACACACAGATACAAAAATCCATTGAGAGATTTTTAAAACATTTTGTATTCGTTGTGTTGTTGTTGTGATGACTGATGCTGTTGTTGATTACACTGATTGTGATTACGGTTTTAGGATAGAGAGAGAGAGAGAGAGACGGTTGAGGTCACTCATGCATGCATTCTTTTTCCTCCTCTCTGTAAATTTTTTTATCCCATGCCCATCATAATATCTTTTTTACTACTGCTGTGTGTGACGGTTGTCTAAGTACACACACATACACAGATGCTACTATTATTGGATGCCTATGTAATCGCTTGCTGTGTAAAACAGAATAGAAGAGAACTGAGGAAATTTCGCAGTTTGTTACAGTTTCTATCGAATTCGATATGGAAGCTGACTGGAAAAAAAGAAAATCAAAATGAAGTTTGACGAGCTTTTCCTATTGTGTGTTATGGTTTAGTATTTGTGTAATGATGAAAAAACGATTGCTTTTGACAGTAAAAGGGATGAAATTATATATATACAAAATGTAGGGCAAGTTTGCACAGAGGGATATTGTTCCGTTTCCCTCACAAAAAAATCCTACCCACAACGTATGTCGGTCGGCTGGAGACAATTCTAAAAGGAAAGAATGAGCGAATAGGGGAGACACTTGTTGCACTACCCATAAAAAAGACAATAATAGGTTGTCTCGCATCTATTTTTTATTCCCTTGATTTTGGGTTTGGATTCTATAAAATTCTTCAAATTTTTCACACAATTAAACCCACTCGTATATTCGCCAAGCTCTTGCTCTTGCGCACTATATGCATCTGTGTTTAATGAAATGAGTCAGCGAATTCTTCCTTTCCAAGTGGATACCTTCTTGAGAACTTTTCTTTATCTAACAACGATGGCATGTCTATACAGAGGTAGAGATATTGTAATAATAAAAATAATAATAACAATGACAAAAAGGAAACCACTTCAGACATAAAAAAATACCTTCATATTTTAAATACTATTTTCCCAGCCATCATCTCAGTCATTCATTCATGTTCACGAAATAAAATGCACAAAACGACAGCACATTACAATGACAATATTTTCTGTTGTAATATTTTCAAGAGATAGGATGACACATGAGTGTCGATCCGATGATGATGATCATGATCATTATTATGATAGTCTGTCAGGAGGCAGACCAGAGAGCTTGTGAATATTTTATGGTTTTGTTGTTGTACAGCGCGAGTCTAAGTCACCTCTTCCACCGAGTGTGTGTGTGTGTAAATCATAATACGTTTTGATGTTATTGCTTGGCTGACTTGTCAAATTACTTCCGTCGTGATGAATGTCAAAATCGCCCTCTTCCTACGTACCAAAATCTGTCCATACCCGTAAATCATACCCCTAGCCCCTCTACCCCATACCACACATACGATGCAAGCACACAGTTGTACAATATCTGTGTTTCGTTCAATTTTTACTAATTTGAGTATTTTGTCGGAACAACCAGCAGCGACAGAAAACGGCATAGGAGGAAACGCGTACATTCTACAAGCAACATTGAAAGACATAAAAAAAGAACTGAGGTGTGTATACCTCCTCGTTTTCCCGTTTGCCATTGTATACTCTCTATTTCATAAGCCATCCCTCTCGGTCCAGAATAAAGTCCACCAAAGAAAAAAAATAAGGTAGCAGTTAATAAAATCCAATAATTGTTACGTTTCGGTTTCACTGCCCTCAGTAATTGACGAAAATTAGGGGTATCAGCTCTTCTCCTTCTGCAGCAGCAGTACCGCAGCAAATTGTACAAGTACCCTTTTCCCTCTCCATTATAAAAAAGCGCACATTATGTGATACCTACAAACATGTTAAAGAACAAGAGAATGATAAGAAATGACAAGATTTCACTTGTTTTTCAACTGTTTTTAGTCCGCGCATCCTTGCGTAATATTTAATGGTGCAAGTTACTGGTATTTGTAAACGCAAGTATAAGTGCCTTCGTCACTTTGTGACAAGCTATACACGTCCTCCGTCCTTCTTTTGCTGCTGATGTCTATACTACAACAGCTTGTACTTATTTTTGGAAAATTAATACAAGGCAAGTGTGGTAAAGTGGATGAGAGACCAGAGAAGATAGGAATATTTTTTTTTTCTTGCTTGACAGGTTTATTTTGTCTCATCGTCCTCGTCAGTGTAGTCATTAAAAACAAAAGCACAGTCAAACTATTTTTTAAAAACAGATAGGACAGCTACCAAAGGTACACAGTATCACAGTATTGAATAATGTTAACTCTCAAATTTAAAATCCACATATTATATACGTTTCATTTCGGTTTATCTAATACTAGCCCTCTGCAAATGACAGAATGGTAATTTATGGGAAAACTATTTTTTTAAAATATTGTCAAGAATAAGGTTGAGAAAGAGGAAGCCGATGTTGTGGTGGTGGTGTTTTAGTTGAAATGGTGGGTTATTATGTAATTTAGTAATTTTATCCCCAACAGAAAATTGTCCAGTTTTTATTACTTTCTCAGAGTTATTATTACGTACCCTCTTGTTTTTGTGGTTTGCCCATCTTCCTGATTTCATTTATACGCTCAATGCTCAGGACGAACGTTGTCCGCATTTTTGTAATGTAAAATCAATGTATCTCACATGTCTGCATTATAAAAGTGATGATTATTCTCGTGTCCCCAAAAGCAAAGATGTATGTATAGGAACAGGTTCAAAGATCAATATGATGTATTGCCTCACACATGCATGCGTACATATATGCACGATTATCTCTCCATTCAAGTCAACTCATAAAGATTCATAGCGTTATAATAACAAAATCTTATCTTTATCTTATCATCATCCTTCGTGGCATACCACGATGAAGAGAAAAAAGATACCCCTCTCTAAACGAGCACACACTTCACTAATCATTTATTTTTCCACGTCGTTATTTTTACTAACAAAAATATTGGTATTGTACTTAAAGTGAGCAAGTGTGTATATCTGTGTATATATAGCAGAACGCGAGGGAGATGCTAATATAGTTATTAAGTCCCGTAAGAGTAGCTTAGGGACTTTATGCGA
>JAHZNB010007174.1:0-10013 GCA_027744295.1 Callyntrura guangdongensis | reverse complement strand
AAACTGACTTCTGAGGGTCTAAATTTGCATTAAATCGCATAATTTTAATGAATAAATCCGCATTAAATCGCATAATTCTGATAAGTTTAATGCATAATTTTAATGACTAAATTCGCATTTGGTGAACGGCCCTGAATTGATCAAGATAGACGCGCCTTGTAGACAGAAGCATGCGAAAACAATAAAGTGAAAATAGTTTTTCTTCTGGAGGCGTTCCATCTGACTCAAATAGAGTGTCACAAAGTGAAACAAGATCACTCCACCACCACGTCTCCCCAACAGTGGTGGTTCCTATTGCCAATGATTGATTGATGGTTGATATGCTGCCGCTGCTTCGAGGCCAAAAACTCTAACTTGTTATGTATGCCATTCACATATACCTACCACGACTATACGACGTCTAAGTATATAATATTATTCAAACAAGACGATGGTATGTGTATTTTCTTGGACGGTTTCATCTCAAAGTGGAGCGTTGCGGATGCACATACGTGTGGATGGATAGAAGGGAAATTTCCAATTACCGTCAAGAAACAAAAAGGGATCCCACCATATCACTTCCATACGAATGAGATGAAAGAGGATGATGTATGAGACCAGTAGTAGTAGTAGTGGGGTATGGTTCGGGAGGAAGAGGGAAACCAACATATTTCTGCATACAGTTTGTCGTGTATTAGTAACGGAAATGAATATATAATAGACTGTAGATACATGTGATGAGGTAGCGATAAACCAAACAAAAAAGGCATTCTTATTTTTTTCTACATTTTTACTTTTCGGAGAAGATGAATTATAGGATTTTGTTGTACAATATGTGCTTTCCAATCGTACATGGGAATACATCGTTACACAGTTTTAAATTAAACTGCCGAAGTGTCAGTGGATACCAGCTTAACTGATATGGGTTCCGGTTCAATTATTGGACCACAATGTAAAAAAACTGGCTGTTTTGTACATTGAAATTGCAAGCACGTAGTTCATATACAAACTGGTGTGAGCCAATAGATGTGCTATTTGTGATTGATAGGGAAACTCAATTTCTTGCTTTCCTTCGCCAAGTAAAACAAGAGAAAGTGTACTTCCAACTAGGACCGCCACATAAAATTGGCTTTCTGCCTTGAGAATGCAAATTGGGCTTTGTGCACTTTTTGTGGATAACTTTTATACACAAAAAAATCATAACCTAATAATCTGTTGTAAAGCGGCGTGTCATAGAGAAAATATAACAGGCAAAGACATGAGGTCAAAGTATTGGTCTAATAATTATGCTCGTAAATTGGCAGCAGAAATGTCAAATTACGTTGTATCGTATATTAGCGCTCTAATTTTAAAAAAAATATTTTTTACGTATTACTGAAGCGTAAAAGAAACCGAAAACTCGATAACTACGAACTACTGATCATAATGGAAAAAAATAATTCTTTCTGCGGTGAAAAAAGAGGAGCACACGTCTTTATATAACGTAAAAAGTAGTACGCATTACAAATCTGCATAGAATGTACGAACAATGAACGTCAGCTAAAATGAGCAAGTGAAAAGAGAAATTCTATTGTGTCCCATTCCATTATCAAGTATTCTTCCCGCTGTTGGTGCGGTGTCTACAACACACATCCAAATCGCTTTTGCTCACACTAAACGGTAGTGATCATCATCATCGTCATAATCATCATCATCATCATCTTGCAATAGTGAGCGCTACAAGAATAGCGTATAACACGTACTACGAAGCATATTTAAGTAGGAACAACATCATACATAATCATCTTCATTCTAGAGTACGTATCCATAATCCACACGGTAATGAATCAAATTGAGTGGAAGAAATCATAAGATGACTGCATTCCTTGAAATGACGCCAACAAACTCATCAATCTACATCGACGAGTCATACATACCACCGCCACAAATCAACACGCAGCAGCCAAGTTATAAGTGAAAGATAGCAGTGTGTACAATCTTTAATAACACGTACATCATAAGAAGGGAGGTACATACATTCATACATTGTTTGTTAGGTGGCTTGTACCACGAAATTCATCATTATGATCATCAGCCGCCGTAATATACACATATACCTACCTACGGACATAATGATATACACGCTTAATGGTTTTAGAAAAAATACTTAAAAGTTGACGGTTCTTTCCACTTGATCTATCTACATTACTTAACAAATACAATTACATCAGCCTTGATTTAACTCTGTTGTGGGGTTGATATCTGTTGAGACGAAAAAAGGAGTACCATTTCAAATTTCAGTTTGCAATGATTCCACGTGTATTGTATTACATTATCTCTGATTAGTGCACCGTAAAATATATCAATATTTCTTTATAGTGAATACAATAATACAAATAAATGGAAAGATTTCGAGTGATAGATTTTCTTATTGGTTTGCAGAAACAGGTTAGTGTCTTGTCTAGTATCCGGATGAACTCCTTGAATCGATTGCGGTTTTTAGAGCAAAAGACTTTTTGGCTCTTTCTCATAAATTTGCTTGACGATGATGATGATGAGTACCATTAATATTATTATTATTATTACAGCTAAAACAATTCATGCATTGGACAGAGTCTTTGGAAATTACATTACAATGTTGCGTGACATGCCTATATCTATTTTTGGTTCATTGGCATACCGAATAAAGGCAGATAGGTAGCAAAAGGTTGGTTAAAAAAGTGTTTAGCAAAGAGCTGAGGAAGACAGTAATTATAGCCCGAATTTCTTTGCACCAGTAAAAGAATGAAATGTTGTATCAGCAGTAGCGAAATATAATAATCACATTAGATTTTCAAATTGAAAAATAAATAATGCTATAATATTTTTCGGCTATAGAGAATACTAACAGTACCACACACTGTCGGTGCTAAGCACATAAATATTATCCATTTCCCTTAAAATACACACAATGCAAAGCATACAAGTTTGGAGTCGTCTTGATCATCATCAAGAGAGAAAAATCATCGTCCGTGACAAGAGAAATGCGTCTCTCACACAAGTCACTTCACTTCAAATCAACTTTTTAAAAATCTTTTTTTTTCTTGTCCCAATCTATAACAGTGCGGCTGATGATGAGAAGGTATGGAATTTTTCTATAGCCATTAAAATCGCATTAACCTCATTCTAATCACATCACAAACATATCTGTCACATTGTTTTTATATTTAACTCCTTTTCTATTTATTTTTCTCCGCTTATTATTGCATAGGTATGCTGTCCAATCCGGCGAGAATAAATATAGACACTAAATAAATAAATTAGGAAATGACGAAGAATGCAACAGAAGAACGGAAGTTTCTTAGACATGCATATAAACATTAAACACGTATATACTTTACAAACCTATACAACAAAACTCATTATTTGCTTTAATAATGACTATATGAATCCCAAATCGAAGCTTGTTTTACGCCTTTTATCTGTATCAATCAAAATGAAAAAAGTGCCATACAGTTTCATCATCGTCATTTCAATATCCACTACTACTGCACTTCGCTTCTTTGTCATTAGGAAACGTTTTGGAAATCAAGGAGTGTAAAACACAACTCGTCCATTTTCTTATAAGATGTCTATGACAAGCCCTCCTTTTTTAATTAGAAAGTTCTTTAAATGTGTATCTGAATTGTGTGTGCTATTCAACTGCACCTCTTCTAAGTGAAAGGAGTTCAACTACCTAAATACATGTCACTATACTTTACCTCCATTACGTGCTTTAGATGGTGTTGGTAGGTGTACTTAATATAATCAAGACAATGTGTGAGTATTTGTCAGAATGCTAATCTTTAACTTGATCAGTAGAACTTCCGTTTAAAAAGTAGCGAGAGGAGGATGGATGTGATATGTGATGGCGCAATAAATATGTTTGCTCAAGCCATTTGTGTACTCATATGAATATTATGGTATACTACGACAGCGATTGACGATGGTGCGTTAATTAATCTTGTGCTGAAGCAACCCTCGCTGTCTACTATACTGCTGCGATGTGCTGTAGTAGTTTAATGCAGTGATAAAGTATTAGGCGAAGCGGGAGGAGGGCTTGTTCAATAAAGTGCATTTACAATTTGGCTTCAGTTTCAATTAAAGCTTTTAAAGGTCTTAATGATTAGTATGGGCAGGAGGTAAGAATAACAATAATAATATTCAGCCTTGACTGGATAAACTCACGGACGTGCAACATCAATGTATAATACAACACATCAATAAACTTCTGCACCATCCTGCGGGTAAAGCTTATTTTATCTTGTCTTGGCGAGTGCCATGAATCCAGTACTTCCTGTTTTGACTGCTTAATGCACTTGATGGACTTCTTATAAACAAAAAATCGTTTACATCAAGAATCTGTCACTGACAGCTTTACGCACGACAACGACGTACCTTGTTCCTAATGATACTTGGTTATTAGAAGAAAGGAATACAGCTCTACTACTTACCATGCTCGCTCGTTTCACAAAACCCTTTGCGCCAGACTGCCTTACCAAAACCTAATAAAATATTTTACGTGTGCATCTTTTTTTCAAATTAGAGCTCTCCCAAATTGAGCATTCGACGGACCCATTGGAAATTTAATTTTGTTCTAGCGCAAGTGTGAGTTATTAATAGTGTACAATGCCATACGTTTTCAGCTGCCCTTTACTCTGGTATTCTATTTCTATCACAGCATTTTAATCCAATCCAGCTATCTAATAAACTATCAAGAAAATGCTCCTAGTAATGATTCGTGCGCAGGGAAATAATGTGCTGCATTTATAAGTTTATACGGAACACTGTCTAAAGAAAAAGAACAGGGAAATATTAAAGTGGAAACATTTTATGCACGTACAATGTACTACACAGTCAATGAAAAAAAGACATCCACACTTATACTCAATTATTGTTATTTTCTATATATGTTATAATAATAATAATAATAATAATACTGCACGAGCATCAATTTTCTTTTTAGTCCTTGAATAATCCTTCATAATAATGTATAACCGTAGTGGTAATAAAGATGCCAGAAGAAGAATGAATATGAACGAATGAACACAAACACCAACAATCCACTCAGCTTGCTTGATGATAGCGTTAATGTTGCTCTTGCTGGCCAGTCAAAACTAAAAGCCTTGTCTTGTTACTACATATTATGTATATTGTTGTACTCCTCTCTCTCTCGTATCTGACAATAAGTGCATAGAAATAAGAATAAAGTAGCAGAAACATTAATCCACCCGCAGACGACGACGTCGACGGCTGCTGCTGCTTCTGGTTTACATTCAATTTTGGGATGAAAAGGAGAATTTTGATTATTCACGAAAGAGGTAAAAATGAACGTTGTTGTATGCATAAAAACAGTTTTTACGTTGTCTCTCCTCTCTACTGATACTTTCTGCTTCATGCTGCAAATGTATAGAGAAAATGTAAAAATATGTGAAGGGCTTAATGCTGATATGCCCATACGACTAATATACTTATGCATGCTTTTCATTTTATTTTATGCATTATCTCGTACTCTACTCTTTTTATGCTGCATGTAAATATTGGAAACATTAATTTTTTGGACAAAATACCGTATGTATGAAAAATGACGCCATGAATCAAAGTAATGGTACGGTGCAATGGACGGTTGGTTTGAGCACAAGGAAAAATCTTCAGTTATAAAAGTTTTATTTTCCACAAAAAAATCATCCGAATCACTTGAAACCTCAGAACTGGTTGATATCGGAAAATCTCTCAAAACACAACCTATGTGCGTATTATTCATTCTACAAAAATACGTCTGCATATTATGTTTGAACCATCTGCAATACGTTTGCATAATAAAAAAGGGCTTGTCATGGTTAATCAACATTTTGTCATGTACCTTTGACGAAGGCAGCCACCACTTCTTTCCAACAGCGACATTTATATATTTTTCTGCCTTACATAACGCATGTTCATAGTAATAATATGAATCAAAATTCACTCTAATGCAAATAATAAAAGATAATAGTAAAAATCAGTCAGTTAAAGAACCGCACGAGAAATTTATAAAAAAGGAAAGCTCTATTCACTTGCCCGTCATCAAAATCCAAACAAAACGGGTATTATTATTATTCAACCGGCATTCATTTACATTTCCGCAATCGTGGAAATAAAAAAGTGTGCTTAGCGTGACTTGGCTTGCTTGTGAAAGAGGAACCTTCAATGTAAAACGACCTTAATAGATAAAAAACTGATAAAATATTCACCCATTTTTCATATCACCACCGTGCCACTACTCACCCTCCTTTTTTACCTTTCTGAACAGCACCGACAGCTATCAAACAAACGTACAAGAGTATATGTAAAAGCGCATTTTCTTTCAGTTTTGCGTTAGTTTTATTGTTATTATTATTATGACGAGGATAATACACGAGCAAGTACGAGTTTGAATCAAGCTTTTCTTTGTTGGACACAGTGTATTAGAAATACTTGAAAATGATTTGATACAAAATGTTGTGTGTATCTTGTGTACCCCGAGAGAAAGCAAACGCCGTGAATGACAATAACAGCATGGGGCTTTCGGAACACTGCCTCTTGTACTTGAAGTTTGAGTGTGAAAACGCATGACTGTGTGATTGTTATGTTGATGCTAGAATACAGCAATTGCACAGGGAGACTTAAACAACGAATTGTTGTCTGATGATGGCAGTGATAAAAGTACGTGCTTATTACTATATTCCGCAGTACATACACTACACCTTGGCCTACGACACAATGTTGTTGTGTACTCCCAGAGAACCAGGTTGGCTCTTTTTTTATACAAACAAAGAAAAGGGACTGGCAGCGGTGGCAGTTTAGCTCTGATAGCTGTTGTTGTGTATATCTATCTACTTTTTTTCGTACTGCCACCACTTTGTAGAGAACGATACCACCAACTCAGTAATTCAAAGTTGTTAGGATAATAATGATGCCCCAAAATGTTGATGATAATAATGATTGTACTCTATAATGTTCACATCGTTCACGCCTGGCAATTTTCACTTTTTTGTGCCGTTTTATTCCGGAATGAATGAATGAATGGGTAAATATTTTTACGAGAGGGGATATACTGTTTGGGTTTTTGTCCTTGTGGGGACACCCGGAAGAAGAGGATGGCCTGTAGATTTTTTTATATAAAAATGTAGATGAGACTCTGATATAAAATTATTACTACGTTTTAACTTAAAAATGTGAATAAAATATCAAAGTTTGGGTACAGAATCACCTGGTTTTAAGGCATTTCCGATTAAAACTTGGGAAAAATATTAGTCGGTAAAATGTTCACAGTAAGGTCTTCGGGGATGTTCTTACGTAATTTTGACAATGGTTTTTTTGTTATATAGCATACCAGCTGGATAAAATATGATTACAGAATTATTCAGATTTTTGTCATGCTTTCTGGTTGAGATTATCTTTGTTTATAATTCTTTAATCCAACGAAAATAGAATCTTTACACGAATATGTAACGTGACTTTCTCTTTCAATTCTAGTAATTGAAGGAAATCTCAGCTAAATAATAGTAAACGTTATACAAGAGATCCCAAGATACACTCGCGTCAAAAGAGGGATCTAACTTCTCTATATTTTCGGTAGTGGTGTATGTATTTTTGTATCTCCATATATTCGTTATATATAAACATAGCCAGCGCTTATATCTTTATTCGTTTAAATTGAATTCTTCTTTCAAAATATCACAAATTTTAGGGAAAGGAGTTTGAGAGAGTTTGTATGCATATGGCAAGTTTTTTTCTGGATTTTGATGACTTTGAGGAAACATATGGCTGGACGTCTCAAGTAACGGACCAGATGCTTTCAGTTATACATCCAGAAACTAACCTAACTTATAAATGCTCCCTTTTTACGGAAAACAACAAAAATCTTGAATACAGAAGGGAGTATGGTTGCCTCAAAGGAAAACGTTAATCTTGAGGAAACGGTGAATGCATGCCATTCCCATTTTCTGTACAGAATTTTTTTTTAACAAAATGAGTTTGTTGGGGTAAAATTAGGGAAAGATCACCAAGCATCCTTAATAAGAAACATTCCTTTAATAAATCCTTTTCCCCTATATACACGCAACATATACAATACAAATAACCATAATAATAATAATATATGCATCCATGTACAAGACCACATGCGCATATCCCTCAATCTTGACATTGAAACGATAATTCTGTCCCGTGCCATCGCTTTTCTGAAAACTTCCCTTTTTTAATTTTTGAAAGGGAACAATAAGGGAAATAAAGAAAGAGAAAAATAAAAGAGAACATAAATGCGAATGCTGAACCGCAGTCAATGGTTTTATTTTAAATCTCCGAAAATAGTATAGGAAAGGGATCATTCGAGATAGGCGCACAAGTGCGGTTGTACAAAACAAGGCAAGTTGGTGGGTGAATGATTTTTGATCATCGACATTCGACATCCGCTACACACTACTCCACACTAATGGCTAATGTCTTAGCTTTTTTGTCGCTGATGATGTACTACTGTAAAGGGAAATACATATGGGATGTAACATGTAACTAAAGAGCACATCTTGCTCACAAGATATAAAAAGGCTGTTGGAAGGGCACATGCCACATTCATCTATTTAATTAGCGCATGAGCAATTCATTGTAGCAATCGTTTACATGGACAAATATAAAACAGGATACACAAAGGAAACCCTTGCATTTCTTCACATCACCGCTAATTTTGGAAAAGGAAGACATTTTCGAGACTATCCTTGAAATTAAAATCCCTGATAATTATGACAATGTGACGATTGCAATGGGGAGTATCTGTCATACGTGCGTATTTTATGTGCCTTACCTTACCACTACCATTTACATTTTCATTTATCTTCATGTGAATAAAATTACAAAAACTACTTTTATTTTTCATCCCACACACAAGCAAAATGCAATCAGACATTTTATTTTGTCGATTTTTATATCAATATATAGATATACATACTCTCTGTTATATAAAACCAAATAGTCACATTCCTTTCGAGGCCAAGTCATCACCATTGTGGAGTTGAAGGGATTAGGGAAAAGTCGAAAGTGTCATAAAATCAGTCATCATCAATTTAACGTGGGTCAGTTTATCACATCATCGTCGTCATCCTCCTCCCTAGAGGAGAATGATGATGACGATGATGATGATTACATTCAATTCGTATTTACTCAGCAGACGGATATTATGATTATAAAAACTCCTTATAAAGGTTAATAAGCGTACAGCATGCAGTTGCAGTCGTATCTTTCTTCGCCATCAGGGTCTTCTTTTCACGAGGTTCGTACAAAATATTGCATACAACAACGCACAGGGCTGTTTACGATTTGGTTTGGACATGATTTTAACAATGGGAATTTGTAATGATGATGGGACACATTAACAGTGAGTGAGTGACAGTAACAATCGATAAAATGTGAATACTTACAGACACATACAACTTAAATTTCATGAAGAAAATCTATCCCTATATTATCTACAAGCTCAAAAACGGCTTCCTTCCTACATTTTATACAGAATATAGTACGTATATAGCTGTAGACGTGATGTTGATGTATCATGGACTTCATAAAATTTTGTGGTAAGTACTTAGTCCGCACGATTATTGTTTCGATGAAATAAGGCACTTTATTTTAATTTTCCTACTGAGGGCCAAGAAGACTGTCAAAGTCATTGGTCCCTAAATTAGAAATTAAAATAGCAGTGATTACCATCGCCTTCATGGAAAGAGAGACTAGATTGGCTGTGACGATTGGTACAATATCATATTTATTGATACATTTCTGGTTGATGATGTGTACCACAGTATGCGCCCATTAACAGAAAATGAGTTATTTTTACTGAAGGATCAATAATGAAGTTAACCTTACCTACACAGTTAATAATAATAATCATAATCGTAATCATCATCACGGTACGAATTTCTCTAACTCTGTTGATTGTACAACTGTAGCTCTATTACTCATTTATTTTAAGTCGCGTTTTTTGGTCCAGAATCGAGGAAAATAAAGGGTGTATCGGAAAAAAGAAATTT
>JAHZNB010007173.1:0-11097 GCA_027744295.1 Callyntrura guangdongensis | reverse complement strand
GTTCCTATTTACGGTTGTAAGATTGGTTTGTACTGTCCTATTACATATTGGTACAAATACCATCGCCGATTGCTTTTTTAAAAGTAGCAATTTACCCCCATCACATGTTTGCGTTAAAGATGCCATTCATATGCACGCTTGACGAAGTTAAATCAATTGGTGCTAAATTGCTCAGTCATGCTCATGCTTATTATGTGTCATACATGAACATAAATGCTATTGCCGATCCAAATAAAAAAACAATAATTTACAATAGGCAAGTATTGGACTTGACATCTGAACAGCTCCTTTCATCGTTGACAACTACTTCTATTTAGAAAGCATTTTTTTCGTTTGCTTGACGGAAACAGTAAAGTTTTTTTTAAAAAAATTCAGTTGTTTAGAATGCAGTACATATAGTAAGTTACTTACATGAACCCCACTTACATGAACATCAGATTAAGGTAACGAGGGACACGCCATGCCAAAGTGGATTGAGCGTTGTTCACAGTCACCATTAAAAACCATAAAATAACGAAAATTTTTGATGGTTTGCAAATAAGGCTTCGACATTTCTGACAAGATGCATCTCAGTCCTTGAGTAACATCATTAGAAAGCACAAAAGTCTCCAGTGATCCATATCCTAGCCTTGGACATCCCTTTGAAGTAAAAAAAATGTGCGAGTGTCATTTTCAGTACAATTCATGCTGTAGCTTGTTCTGGTTCTGAGATAGCAATAGTGTGATATGATATATCACATGAAAGCCAATAAATATAATACTATTAATTGATATGAAACACATTAGCTACTCTTTAATTCTTATCGAGATATTCAATTGCAATACCCGGAACTGAGTTAAGAAAAGACCTTCATAGTTGCGGGTACCGCCAACAAATTAGTTCTTGTTGGGGTCTTGTTACTTGATGTATCACACTACCCATGTTACCCAATAGATAAACAAAATTTCTGTATTTTTTCAGGTTTTTGTGTATCACGTGATCAGCCACCCGGAATACCCAGAATTTCGTCAATGTGTAACGAAGGCATTTCTCACAACGAGTCCATACAACGAGCTAATATACAACGTCAGCTCTGTGTCGGCTCTGTACTTCATTCCGTTGGTAGTAATCATTTACACCTACACAATGATTTTGTGGAAAATCCATAAAAAGTCGAGGGAACACCAAGCTGCCAATAACCAAAGGGGTAAGTGATTTTTCAAATCCCAAAATACTTGCTGTTTGGAGAAATGCTACACATAGGTACACGCTATAGCTATGGGGTGTACAACTTAAAACTTTTGTCACGTGTATTTTACTTTCAACTTTGTGTACAAGTTTCCCTGTACTCTTCACATTTTAAGGTTTACTTTCTTAAATTGAACGAAGGTAATATTTAATTATCAATAGCATGCTGGTTTAATGAAACATCCATTAAGGCTGCACCTGGGCTACATGTTAAAGCCATTGGGACTTGGGACCCATGACGTTATATTGCTGTGTCATAGAACTTTTGTACTTTTATGGGTGCCATGGTGAATCAGGAATACTGTGCAATGTACAACTTATGGGTATTTCCACCTAATAGTTTGTATGGTAAATCCTTCACCTTTTAACAATACGCGCATTACTCGAGCCATAAAATAAATACAGATTAATGTCCTCAATCCAAACAAAAATTAAACAGTCATTAAAATTCTTTTAATTGAACAACGAAGGGTAACTGATAGGATATTAGCTTTTTGTAAACTATGTACGACCAGCAGACTTGAACTCAGGGTGCCCCAGTTCCAGTGTCCCACCAAGTTCTTACGTTACCAAAAACAAAATTCCCGAAAAAATCAAACGTATCGAATAAAAATAGACTAAGATTTTTCCGTTCATGGCCCATGTTGACACTTATTTTATTTGGTCCTATAAACCACGAAAAAACCGGGGAGAGTAGGATTTACATAAACAATACATAGTTTTCCGGGGTGCATAGAGCTGGTGCGCACCATAATTTTAATTGGGTTTTTGATGATGAACTTTTTGTTTTGAAATTTTTGTTGTCCAAACAGCAGTGAACAGATCACCTTTGAACTCTGACTAGACTCCAACAAAAGTGGTTCTAATTCTAATCGTTCTAATCTATCTCTCTGTTGGCGCAAGCAAGCTTCATATATAAGTTGTCATGTGAACAGACAGCCAGACACCGCACCGCAAATAAGTTTACCAACTTACAGTCTGTCAATTGGTTAGTCGTGGTATTAACCGATTAGTCTTTTCCTAGTTGCTAGTACTACTACCCTCCCTTGCACCAAAATCGTCAAGTCATGTAAAAGCTTTTTGTCGTCCTTGATTTGTAACTATTGATTTTTAATAGTCCCATTTAATAGTATATGAACAATCTAATGTCTAAATACATTATTAAAAGCTGAAAACTAAACAGCGCGACGATAAATGAAAAGGAATATACATAGAAGCACAATTCCAAGTGAATAAACGTTTTTATATGAGACACCTGAACTATGACTCATTTCATCTGATACTAAAACTAACAATGCAGTAGCATTTTAATGGCAGTGAGGATAATGTGCAAGGACGCCGCAAAATGCAGAAACATTTTATGATCCTGATCGACTTGATTCCAAACACGTCGAAATTTTTTGGCCACATTGACAAACGTGGTAACGACTTTGCAATTACAATAATGGTCCATATATTTTTAGATCCTCTTCGTGTATTAGAAGTCTGCCCTCCCCATTACATTCGTTGAAAAGTCAAATATCCTAGTTCCCTGAAAGTTTTTATAGTCATAATAAATACTATTAAGCTTTACCGTAAGTATTACCTAAGCGGACAATTTTGGGAACGCACGGCAGACTTACAGACAACTTTCCTGGCTTTTTGGATTTACCGAAAATTCTTTATGAATTCTTTATGAATGTGGGAAAATTATAAACCATGTAAACCAATCACATAGGAAAGTAACGAATGAAAAAAATATTAAGGAAAAGTTACAATAAAAAACTAATCTTGCTTACATACGAAATTTGGTCAAAGTTGCCACATGTGTTCTAGGTTCCTGAGATATAACGTTTTTACTAATACTAATGACGTATGACCCCGTTGGCCAAATGGGGTCAAACTTTTGTATACTTATAGAGAAGGTTATAGGCCACCTGTATACAAAGTTTGGTACAAATCGTCCCATAAACACCAAAGATACACTTATATGACCTTTGACCCCGTTGATCTTTGAGCTCAAATCAAATATCAGGTGCACAATAGAGGTCATCATGGGTTATCGATTGGTGCAAACCGAATTCCAAAATTCCTTCCCCTTTTCGAGATATCGCGAAGACGGACAGACCAGACAGACAGACATTCATAATCGCAATAAGTAGCATTCGCTACTTAATAAAATAGAATATTATTCCATTCTAAGTAGTCCCGTACTCGTACATATTTACCATTTCCGTACATGATGTTACAAGCATGCTTTTTTTGGAAAACGGTAAACTAACTTTATAGTCTAGAGACACATACTAAAAACAACAACCTAAGCGTCGTCTATGACATAGCCAAAATTGTCATTTATATGGTTGCTGTTTCTGGTATGGCTTATTCAATAAAGTATTATATTATATCATATTCACAATAAATTAGCATAAGATTTCACCAAATTCAGTAGTTTAAAAGATACATGTATGTATATCTCGGCGAATTTTATGTCTGTGTAGAATGTGAAACCTTTGAAATTTTCATTTCCCTTTTGCTGATGGCGTTACACATTTTAATGGAAACTGCTTCCTTATTTTATGACGTGTTTTAGAAGCCGTAGAATGCGAAAGCAATCATCAAACAAGTCAAATATCCTGCAACAGGTTAACCGTGCCTCCTCATGTGGAAATGGCTCATTTTCGTCAAGCGGACAATTCCAGTGCTTCCAGTCTGAATCGATCTGCGTCGAAAAGAACACGTCTTATGCTCAGGAGTTCCGCTAATCAAACTGCTACCTTGACACGGGCAAGGTCAAGAACACTTCGGCTAACGTTGTTGATCTTACTGACATTTATATTTTGCTGGACACCGTACGTCGTAATGACGTTGTGGTAAGACAATGCTACAGTTGGTATAGTTGGTAAATGGTAAACGAAATTATGTAACTTGATAAACCTATTATTTCAGAGTTAGAACTACATTTTGGCCGTCGTATTTCTGGATGAGCAGGAGAACTAAAAAGCTATATGAACCGATTCCCATGAATTCATTTCATTTCCATTTATTACGAAACTGAATATAGATTCAGCTAGTATTGGATTTGGTTGTTTGTCTGTCTGTCCGTGACAAGGACTATATCATAACTCATATGTAGTTAGTGGAGGGGTCGTTCGTGGTCCCTTTATCATTATCGTATGCCCTCATAATGCGTATCTTTATATCCTTAAAAGTCCTTATTTTCAGCTACGTATCTAAAACAGCAATTACAGTTAATTAATGACCCCATTTAGTTTATTATAATAAAGTTTTTCAGAACATATACCTGAATCAATAACTAAGATGGGATACGTTTAAAATCATCGATTTATTTATAAAGTATGTTTAACTTTATTGGAAGTTATTAAGTTTGTGTATCCAGTACACTATAACACTCTGTAAAACTTGCAGCATGAATACATCTAGGATGATTTATTAACCCAGCTAGGTCGTTGTGAGGCTGAGGTTGAAAACGCCAGCTAGATCGTTAGTTTTGATACACCACGTAATAATATACTCAGGAATTTGAATTAAGATCTGTTGCTATTTGTAAAGTAGCCGCATTATATTTTCTTTTATATACGAATGAAAAACCTTTCATAACATGAATAATTGCATCTCAAAGCCAAAAATTATGAGATGCTCATTTTTCTGCTTCACAAATTGGAACGGTGAACATCAAAGATCGAAATCTGGAAGTAAAATTGATCTAGAAAATAAAGTAATAACTCACAAAAACTTCCCCGTATAAACCGGGAACACATAATATTATGACTGTTGTTCATCAATCAACAAAGGCGCAAAGATGTTCTTGCAAAAAATGTTAGATGGATGCGAAAGAATATTTTGTGACAATTTCTAAGAAGTTGAAGTAAAAAAATGTTGATGAGCTTTTTCAGTCCAAGTACTTTCTTCGCCAATTTCAGTTTAAAAAAATCTAGTTTCTGAAGAGATGTGTCCTTGTCGTAAAAATAGCAATTCTCTTTTATGATACTGTTTTAACGCCAATTGTGTCGTAGAGTTACTGTAATGGCGCTTTTACAATTTAAATATACTCCTCACTTGCTTATGTAGCTGATGGGAGAACAATTTCATGTAATCTTGTTTTCTCTTCAATACCTTGAAGCAGCTATCTTATTTTTATCTTGCTCTTGCCAGGTACATGCTAGACCGCCGAGGAGCATCTCAAGTCGACGAGAGACTACAAGAGGCTTTGTTTATCATGGCGGTGGCCAACTCCATACTGAATCCTTTGATCTACGGAACGGTTGGCAGAAAACAGGACTTTAAGAAGCGGTTCAATGTACTAGTACATTCCTCATCATGGATTCATCGGTGTCTAAAACATGCATGCTGTTGTGGCTTTGTATATAATCACTGTTGTGAACAACGTGATAGACGAAATAGTGAAACGGTGGTGATAACATTGAATAGGACACACGGTGGAAGCAGCCGACGAAGTAGATCGGGAACATGTAGAGGAGGTGGGCATAATGGAAGTATTTCGTCCTACCCTCCAGTACCTACACCATCATCTCCTATTCCTATGCATCTTCAGGACTCTGATCTCACACCCAGAACTCAAATAGTTACTTTGAAAAGTTCCAATAGGGGAAATGCGGGCGGAATTCTCACGAGATTTATTAGGTTACTGGTAAATAGTAATCGACATGGAAGTAGGAGATACGAAAACGCGTACGAACTCAGTTGTGCCAGTGGAGGCAGTAAAAATGATTGCGTTGAGTGTGGGAGTATTGTTCCTTCACAGCACATTATTGCTACTGGGCAGTCAGCTACGTCACAAAAATCCACTCAGCTTTAAATGAGAAACGAATCTAATAAATTTTTTAGTGATGAAGTTATTTTCGTTTGCAACTACACACTTTTTCTTAATACACACGTTTTTGTGGCCGTGCATCACCCATGTAATATTAGGTTCGACAGAAAAAATGTAGGTACAAATATAACAATGAAATTACAGAGTCTATTTATTCATCTATAATATGAGTCTATAATATTCAAAATCCCGGTGCCCGCTGAGTGGGTAAATCCAAAGTGATTTAAATCCCTAGTAAATATATAATTAACTCAGTCAATTAACGAGAGTTATAATTTAATTAATTAATTAAATATTGTCATATAGTCTATCTATTTGTATATTTTTTGTATGAACTATGCATATGAAGCAAAATTTAATCAATTTAACAGTGACACACTTACTTTTAACACGTTTATGGGTTTGCAAAATTGCCAGTCTTTTCATGATTATGCTAATACTCATAACAAATGGAGTGGAGTTTCTATGTATGGAAGACACTACGATTTTGAATCCATCGAGCATTCGAGTGGTTCAAAATGCACTGTTGACGTTTAGTCTGTTATGCTTTATTTTTTATATGATAAACACTAATTGATTAATGATTCTAACATTAAGTGATGAATAAAAATTATTCAATAAATAGCATAAAACGTCTTTGATTTTTAATCATTTTAAGTCTGCGAGGGTGGTAACAACAGAATTGTTTTATATGTTTACCGATGAACTAAAAATCATAGAACTCGTGATTTAGTGTGGAACTCATTGTATGGTAAAAGTAAAGTGCATATTATTAACAAAAGGTATGAAAGTACATACATACATTAAAAGAAGCTAAATATAAATGTGAAGAAAGCATGTTTTGTTATGTCATGCCTCGTATTTTGTGTAGTCTCTATCAACGTCCAACTTTCCAATACATTTGTCGGTAGCATCTGTAATCATTTGAAGCTAACATATCTTCATTTCGTCGCAAAAATTATTAGGTATAATGAAACATGTTACGGTTTTATGTCATAGATATTTCTTAAAACATTCCACCAGGAGCACCAACAGCGACACCAACATTAGCAATGTCAGAAGAGAGAAACATGGTGCCACGACTGGGAACGGCAGAGATTCGACATTTTGTGCAACTATAGAACATTTAGCTTTCCTGGAGCGAGTGTATTCAGACTGAAGCACACTTGCCATTAGTCCACTCTCCTTTATTCGAATTAATCTTAAACCACATGGATTTTACGGATTAGATTTGATATTGATAAGAACGTTATATAGCTTTTTCCCATTTTATTAGGTATAATATCTTGGTGAGAAACATACGAATAGCGAAGGGCAGGCCGAAGTGAAGAATTTTTCCGCACATACATTCCGTTGTACACCTGTAATCCTCTAGGATTTGGCGACACACTAGTGACCAAGTGACAGTATGTTTCATAGTAAACATGCTCACCCAATTTTTTTGCAGCGTTTTCAACATAAAAGGCATAACTGATAAATGCAGTATTTGGTATGCTTAGAATTTTTGCGAGTCCATTGTCTGCTGACAGAGTTCGTTTATCAACAAACCTGTTATTTTTCGTCTTCATGAATTTCTATAATAAATAAAATGTCGATTTTATAGTCGGGTGACATTTTACCCCATCAATTAAATGTACTCAGCATTGTGCTTACCTTAGACATTCTCACAACATTTGGAGCATCGCTGTCTACAAAAATATCCATTCCACTGTAAAGCAATTCTTCAAAAGATGTAATTGGACCACTTCTACTTTTCACGATAGACAAAATCTTTGCTGAGTAAAGCAAGTTGGAAACCAGCGTTAGCCACAAACCAGCAATAGAAACTATTTGAAGAGAACAGTTGTCATTCAAGTTTTCGGATTGCCACCCTATGGAAATATTTTTGAATAAAAACGAATACAACTTTCTTCCATCTACAGGATATTTATCTATCACAGTTGTCACTAACTAAATATATATTAGACACCTTAATTCCAACATGAATCTTACTCTGGCACTATAATTTATTATAATGCGCTAACCTTGTTGTGCAAATAAAGCCAGAACCCACATCAGAGCCTCCCCGGCATTTTTGAAACTGCGTAGGCAGTGGAACATGTGATATTTTTTATTATATGATTTACGTTCACAGCGATATGGATCGTTGCATAAAAAACCATGTCTATTCTGTTGCTTGAATGGGGTACAGCTTAACATGATCCATATTGTCAAAGTTAATACTCCTGCCATCAAGGCCAGCGAGAGCTGCAGTTGTTTGGTGAAAGGAGAAAGTATTATGTTTTCATATATGCTGGACGGTTGTTGAAAAAACGCTTCCTCTCTGTTTAAAAATAAATAATAATAATAATCGGCAAACATAAGTTTACGACAATCCCTGTTTTTACTGGACTCTTTGAAAAGGGCCATAATGGGAAACTGGTTAGAACAAAAAGTGAAATCGGCAATTCCCTAAGAATAGTGAAATGCTAATAAATCATGTCTTTACCGCGAGCGGTTTAAAACATTTGCATTGATGATAAGTCTATTCGTCCCAACTCTACTGCCTATATACTCATCATTATTAAATTAACTTATAAAATAACAAAAAAGTGATCAAAGTAATCGTCACTTTCATTTATCATGTTGTCATCACCTCATTTTATGCACTTTACTTTGGTACATCAAATGATATAATATTTTCTAATCATTTTCCACCCAGTCCATGTTTAAAAAATAAGACTTGTTAATGTTTAGTGTTGCATATACAACTTGTCTTATACATATTTTATCAGAGACAGTAAATGGCAAAGTAAAATACAAAGACATTTTCTATGAACTCAACGACAGCAATATGTACTAGAATGAATGTCGTAAAATATTATAATTTATACCTGTGGGTCACCGTAGGGAATACAAAGTCCAACCTTTCCGCCCTTTCAATGCTCAGTTCATGGGTCTGACAGAGGAAATCTCCTGCTGAGTCTTGCAGTAGTTTTCCCACTCCGCCTAAGGAATTGTTATGAGGACCACCAACGGAAATCCACCCGTCGCCATATATCACATCAAACCTGGTAAAACGTTTAAAGCAAAATAGTAAGTAAATATATTGACATATGTGCATCCATGTAGAAATGAAGGCAGAGGTCGATACCCAAATAAATGCATACCTACGTGAAATTTAGTAGAATTGACATGGATGAGACAAGGTGTAAACTACGGCTTGCTACAGCATTCAATCCTGGGCTTCCGTCGGTCTTTTACACAAACAAAGTTTTACAGAGTGGAAATATGCGACGCAAAATTTCATTTTAATTTATATTAAAATATGACAGTTCTTCTTACGTATACTATTGGACGTAATAATTTTCCCATCATGTTGTTGTTTAATTTTGGAAATTTCCAGGAAAAATTGTCCTTCCAGTAAAGAATGTCTGATGCGTCACTCTGATTTATCCTCATTTTATGTATTTATCAAATGTTTACGTTTTATGTATCTGAACAAAAATATTTCGTTCTTGCCTTACCAGCATAATGTAATACTTAAAACTTACCAAATATTTTTAGATCAAAAAGAAAATAAATTAAAACAACTTAACTGTTCACTGAACCGTTTGGTATGAAAGTTAGCAGCAGTTCTGCTTTTGATGAGTTTGTATTGCCAGTTTACGCAACAGATTACTGAAAACTACGAGGAAGAAACGTGCACACATCTGTTAAACGTTATACAACATTACTGTATAATATCATGACAAGGATTGTCTTGGAATAGAGAAGGAAAACCTTTTTGCTGTTGAGGAAACCTTTGATGTGCTGAAGAAATCGGTCTAACGTAATACATACTAAAACGAATTGCATAACGTAATAAACTGGCTTAATCGCTATAGAGACGCCGATGAAAGTTTTGTATTGAAACATGGTGATCGATGAGGACATGAAATTTGCCTTGCCAGTTGACCTGGTATCTCCATATAAAATTTGAGCTAATTTGGCTAAAGTTTAATTTTTGACCCCCAAATGACCCCCGGGGGTCAGCCAAATTTGCTGAAATTGCACCCCTAGAGATGCCACTAACCTAAGGCACCTGTGTGCCAAGTTTGAGCCAAATCGGCTGAAGTGTCTGGCCTGTAGAGTGATGACGGACAGACAGACAGAAAAACACGCTAATACTAGATGAAATATATTTCATCTGCGTAATAATTACATTAGATCCGGTTCATCCATAGCACAACTGTTGTAACTGTGGTGTATAACGAATTATAATGAGAAAACAACCAAACTTAACCTTTCCCCTAAAGTGTCAAGTGAGAACTGTTGTCGGTTGAATCTATTCAATCTAGTTAAGTTGTTTAATACTATCTCGGCGACGAAAAGTTTCTTTAGGTACGTTTGGATGTTTAGATTGGTGACATCTCATTAGTTCTGCCAGTCGGCATTTTTCAAATTGCTTTCTCTGATAGAGCCGAAGTTTAAAAAGTATTGAACCACTTAAACCATCAGCAAACCGACATGAATTTGTAACTCGGGTAAGGATTCTTTAACACGTTTCTTTTCATGGTGTCTGATCTGACAGTTTTGTTCACGGACTTACTGATGAGGAAAATACTGCTGTCTTGCATATTGTATAACTTTTTAACCAAATTATATAGATACCTATATCTCTATACTCGATTCACACTCAACGACTTGTAATATATGATGTCTGCATGTCTGCTAAGCCAACAATCAATACGTTTGAATTAAATCGCCCATTGCCATGTTGAAAGAGAAATAATTATATGCATGAACTGATAAACTATGAACAACTCTTCTAGTGCTTTGTACTCTTAACGTAATCTGCCACATAAAGATGTAACTACGCCTGAAAACATTTCTCGGTCATTTTCTTTCCGCCTAATTGTTAGTTTGTAACAAGCATGGTACAAATTAGATCAATAATACTTCGTTAAAATGCTTTCCCTGGACAGCCAAAGCTAACCAGAAAAGGGACCGTGCCTGGAATTTGGAATCATAATCAATGCACACTTTAACAATTTGCTATTGCTGCATATATAGCTTA
>JAHZNB010007172.1:0-13252 GCA_027744295.1 Callyntrura guangdongensis | reverse complement strand
TTTTTTTACTATGGAAGAGCTGTCTTTTATGTGCGTTGTTGGTGTTCCGATTTTCTTCTTGACAAAAAACTCTCTCTAACACACACACATGCAGATATACCCGTAAACCAAATATGGCCACACATAAAATATGTAGAAGATCTGGAACATAGAAAAAAGAGAAAAAGTGAAAGGAATTGACTAGGGGCCAAGAACATATCTGCCTAAGGATACATATGCAGAGTATAAAATGTTCATATTATTATTCCCTTTCGTGTACTTGTGCACTCAGCCAGCTCATCATAAGTCAACTACAGCAACAGCAGCTATTTATACAAAAAAGGAGAGAAAAATACACGGCAGCAGCAGTTTTGAACCCATAGGCATACATTTTCCTCACTTCAGCTTTCTTCCTCCGTTAAACGGATGCTGTATTTCTGCTTCCTTTCACTTTCCAAACATACTATAACCCCGGCAATGCTGTAAGTTTTTTAATAGAAGCAAATCTGAAAAAACTATACGGTAAACTCATGTATATCAACATTCCAGGAGTTGCGTCATCTAAAAATAAAATGGTTCTCAAAAAAAACAATATGGTAAACTGAAAAACACAAACAAACGACAGTACCGACACGGTAAGATGTCCAAATTATACTCTCGTGCCAAACCCATAACTCATAAAAATAAAATACGGTTCTACCAAAAATAAATTCAAACTAGGTAGATTCTTTTTCTTTTTTAAAAAAAAACGTAAAAATTATGTGTTTTTGTATCCACTTTTCTGTACAAAACATTGCCACACGTGTTGTTTGTAAGAAAAGTCAATATTACACGCTTTTTCCCACTTACACCATATAAATGTACGTATATATACCAGTGTAAACTATTAGTTTCTTTTGTCATTGTCACATGCTTTAACAATCTTTATCATTATCATCATCAGCAGCGTAGTAGTAACAAATCCACGTTTTCTGCTACACACATCAACAACCCATATTTCTATCCTGATTAGTGTTTCTCTTTAAATGTCTGATAATGCGCGTTACAACGTGATAAATACTCGTACCACCACGTTGTTTCTATGCCAATTTACACCTTTTTGCGCTGTCTGCTGTTTCAAAGGAAAGTGTAAAACGCAGCATCATCACCACTAGCACTAGCCGTCATTAATATAACCTCGTTCTATTTTCCGAACGCATTCAACAATAACAACCGCCACTAATACTAACGCTAATGTGTCTATACATGGTATTCAACACTTTTCTCCCTACTTTTCACCCATTCAATGTGCTGGAACTACCTTGTAACATTTGTAATACTACCTCTATAAAAACTCATACAGCTTGCGTGTTTTTCTGTGTGAAATGAGTATAAGACAAAAGTATGTTTGTATAGCCTTCCTAGAAATTGTTGTAGTTTTCGCTTTTGTACCACTTTTTTCGCTTGTTTTTTTATAACTCGCTACCTCACAAACGAGAGAGAATTGTTGTGGAGAAAATGCTGTCGGCTAATCATCATCATAATAATAATAATGATGCTCTGGCAGTCGTAGCAACGGTACTACTCTCATCCGAGTTTAAACCGGGTAGTTATGCCCAATGTCGCTGATGATAATAACACGACCTCTCGTTTTCCCTCTCGCATTCAAAACTAGAGGAGAGCAGAGAACAGCAAAAGCAACACATTTTTTTGCTTTCTCTCCGAGGAACCCAAAATGATGATGACATGTGTATCTACGTACAATGTATATTCCTAGATAATAGGAAACTAGTATAAAATATGCATCCTTTACGAGTTTTCTCTCTCGCTGAAAACATTTTAGCAACCTAATGATGAACCTCTCCCTCTATATGAGTGAGTGAAAAGGGCGGAGCGAATGAATAAAGTAGTAGAGAAAAATACGAGTTTAAAAACTTTACTACTGTTACGACTGCTATACAGACAACTATCTACGATGACTGTACTTATTCACTAGAGTTTGTAGATTACCTTTGCCACACAAACAGCCACAACAACAAACAGCTACAGAGATGAAACAGTTGTAGAGAAGGACATCCTTCACACGAAAACACACAAAAAATACGGAACCATACACGGTGAGAGGGAGGGAGAGAATGGCTTTGCATTTGTTGATGTGATGGTAGTATATTCGGAATGGCAAAAGTTACCTTAAATGGCAAAATTTAGTACGACTCTCCGGATTTCTTTAGTAGAGACGGAAGGAACGTCAGGGGCAAAGAGAAGAGCACTTTATTAAAAAGTTTTTGTCGTGACAGTGATTAAATGATTTGCAGGCTGAAAGACTCGACTCCGTAGGCTCCAACCATTTACTCCCGTGTCAAAATCAGGGGGATATTATGAGGAAAGAAAGTACCAGCAACATTGCTTCCACATAGTAGTGGTGATACCAACAACATTATTATTGCCGTCGTGATGGTGGTGACGATAAAGTAAAGCCGTACTGAGCACCCAGCGACAAGTTCAATTTCGCCCAGTGTTGGAGTAATAAGCATATTCGTCATCAACATCTTTGGGGACATTTTGGATCATCGACCAACCAAAAACAACCTATTTTTTTTAGAAAAGTGAAACATTCAGCAGGAGAAAGGATTATCCCATTTACAACAACACGTTTGGGGACACGACACTGGCAAAAGTTGTTGGCCCACATAGTAAATACCCGAAATAGGAAAGGTACTCTAAAAATACATAATCTTGGCAGCTCTGCCAGAAATGGCGATACAGTTGGGTAACACAAATCTAGTGGAAAATCATTGCTACCAAATTGTGCTTTTTATGGTAACCTACTCTTCAACTGTGGAGGAATGTACATACATATGCATTTTTGTTAGATAACTTTACAGTTTTTTTACCGCGGCAGCTTCCAAAATATGTACGACATGTTTCTTTTCTCTCCAACGTCATTATTCTCACTGTTCACTAGCAAACATATATTATAACTGAGTGTGAGTCGTCCTCGTTTTGGGAAAAGTTTTTTGTTGCCGAAAAGTAAAGTCAACTATCAACTTTATCTTCTCTTCAAATGTACTAGCTAGGACTAGTTGTGTGTGTATGTGTGTAGACCTACACGTGTCTTTCACAGACTCAAACTTCACTTCCTGGCCTCTCCTTTTTTCCCTTTCTCTTTGAATGACAACATCATCCTCGTCGTCATCAGGGATGGATGTCAGGAGAAAAACGGAGAAAAACCAGAGTGAAAGTAAAGGAAACAGAACAGACAAAAGAAAGTTGGATTTGCTTGTTCTTGTACATCTTCGTCTTGTTTTAAAAATGCTCGGGGCAATGTATGCCAGAAAAACGGAGAATGGAACATTATGATTGCCTTTTATATGCTTGTTGCTCCTTGTCCTTATATTTTAACGTGTTTCCCATCTGATCCACTTTCTTCGTCATGTTTTTGCAATATACTGGTTTTGTAAGAGCAGATGTTGTGCTCACAAGAGAAAAAATATCCGTTTAAGAATGAAAAAGAGGAGGAGCACTAGCCCGGAAAAAGTAAGTCAGCGTCCATCACATCACTTTCTCATTCTTGTTCTCTCTCTCTCTCCCACTCTCCCGTTTTTCTGCCGTTGCCCATCTGCTGCATTTTCATACGCCATACCAAATCGACTAGCGCAGGTATACTTTAATGCAGTTCACTAGTAGGCCTTGGAGTTTATCATTTCCCCTTTTACATCACACATATGGGTAAGCAGGGCAAAAATGGGCAATACAATACGTAGTAAAAGTTGTCAAATGAGTGTAATAAACTCGACTTTACTCCATACTACTCACTCCTCTTTCAGTATAGAAAGTGGAAATGGCAATAAAGTACATAATAAAAAAGTGAAGTGTATATATGTTTTCATCGTTTTCATCTTGTTTCTCATCCACTTTCTCCACTTTCATGAGTCATTCATTACCAACCATAGCGCATTTCACAGGCGGGTGTATGCATAAAAATAGGACCCTACACAAATATACATTTCTATAAATAGCATTCATGCCGAGAACGGGAAAGCGGGAGCAAGTCAAATAAACAAGTTTGACTACTTGACAAAATGTGGAGATTAACAAATTTTCCTGCTGATGATGGATGCACCACCACTTGAGTATCTCGACGGGAGTGAATTTTGTACACTGATAAAAATGTCAAATGTCGAATTTTCGAGTTTCCACTTGTTTTCATGTGTGCCTCGCTGTCTTTCCTACTGTTTTAAAACTTTTTTACTCTCAAAACTTGTATCATTAATAATAGATACACGGAGGCAAGAGAAAAATTAGCAGGAAAAGCAGGGGAAATACCATCAAATGTCAAGTGGATGAACAGTCAGAACGGAACGAAAAAATGCTGTAAGTTGCATTCAGAAATGACGACTTACAACGACGATACGTTAATTACGTTTTGATCAAAATATACCGTCTAGTAGATTCGCTGAGGAGTTCAAAGAAAATCTTTTTAAAAAATTGAAGAAAAAATAATGAACAGAAACGAAGAATTTTTTTAACTTGATAAACTTCTACCTCGCCTCCAGCATCAATTTTTTCCCTGAAGTGAGCATCTCAAAATATGACTAACGATGATTAATTTACTATGCAGAGATTTTCGACGGAGATAGAAGAAGAAAACTTCGTTCATTCATATATGCTGTCCTTTTGGTATACGTTTTCCGTATAAACTTGGTACACAGTTGATGAAGAAATGGAAAAGTATTTGGTGGTCTACGAACATATGCAAATGAAAATTATTACAGATGTGATTTTTCTGCTTTCGCATTTATCATTCAATTTTCTCCGACGAGAGCGAACCAGTGAACAAAAAAAATCGAATTTCCCATTCCATTTTCAGTTGACATATAGCATTCGGTGACGGCTGTGGTGAAGGTGAAGTTGCTTTTTGGCAGATAAGATAAAAGATAAGCTCTCTTTCCCCTCCTAATATTGCCAAGTAGGTACACATTCACGGAAGAAATTTATTTGCGCTCTTAATGACTCCGATGATAGGAGAAGATCATTTTTAGAGATATTATATCCGGCCTAATGGCACCATACACGCAAAATCACACTAAAAATTCATTTGCCTTTGACAGATATGCAGCCATACTTTTCTCTCGCCTCCTTCTCTCCCGTTCTCAAAATCAGAAATGAGTTCCCCAAGGCTTGGAAAATTGTAATGAACGTGTTTTTCATCGTTAAAAGTTTCAAATGGAACAGGAGGGAGCTCAGAGACGGGGGATGTATATATAGTGTACAGTTTTTGTTTGTGCTTCAGTAGCTTGTTATCCCCTCGCTCTTATTTTAGTAATTTTTCGACAAAATAAAACGTTGAATCAAAATCAGATTCATTTTGAAAAGAGGCAGCCCCAGCAACAATTTTGTTCTTGCAATATTCATAATGGAAATGAGTGGAATGAGAGAGAGAGAGAGAGAAAAACAGAGAAAAGTATCCTATATACTCACACACACGGTTTATATGTTTTTTCTTCTTTTCACTCCCCTCTTTACTCACTCTCGTCACCATTTATCATTTGATCATCATATTTCCTCTAAAGTTCCCCTCTTTTCTTTACTACTTTTTCTATCTCGCAGCTCATTTCAGTTTATTCCTTGTGAAAAAATCAAAAACCAGCTAGGCATAAGCCGTAGTAATAGCAGCAGAAAAATGCACCACCGCCCAAACTTTTTTTCTTTACGCCACATCGCCATTCATGATGATCATGGTGATGATGATGACGGTAGTGGTGATGGTGTTCAGTTGTGTGGACAAAGAAGAGTGAGTGCATGCATGATAGAACATATTATACTTTCTGGCCATTTCCTGCTTTTCCTTGCCTATCCATTTTCCTGCTCTCTTGTACCCTCAGATATACGGTGTAGTTTTAGCTGTCGCCATAAAAGTGATTAGCATTCCATTCCATGACGTAAGCTAGATATGTATGCATAATATAAAACCAGGAAACTACGCCTAGACACATATTTTGGAGAGAAAAATAAAAAGCTATAAAATGCGAGAGTCGCTACTCCAACATGCAGGCATGTACAGCTATTCCACTCTTATAAGCTTAAAAATGCACCGGACTTTGGTGCACTACACCCATATTTTTCAGTTCTACCCAAAATCCCACCAAAAAGAAAACCAGTCTGAAGTAGAGCAAGGGAGGAAGTCAACTAGTCTCCGAGAAAGCAAACGACTTGTTTCCTTCTTTCATCATCTTATACTCTTTTTTGGATCCGCCACCGGCTGAAAACTCGTCATTTCTATACATTCTTAAACATGTACCACATGCATTCCTCTCTGTTTGTATCTGCATGTGGACTTGAGTTCTTTTTATGTGCACTTTACATTATGGTCCTATATACTTGCTATCATATTCATCGTCGTTGTCGTCGTCGTCATTTTAGAAAAAGGAAAAGGTCATCGTAATGCATTATTCTTGAATAAAAAGTATGCAGAGTGCTGTAATCGACCGTTGGTGTTCTCTGTTGTTGTGGACATGCCTCAGTTACTACATACTGTACACACAACATATATGGGTAGCTATATATGTGCACACATGACACATGCATGCCCCCACCATACATTTCGCTCTCACTTTCCCTTTTAGTCTGGTCGCTCTTCTTTGCTACACTGCTTTCTTCCGATGACAACAAAAATAGGATTATAAAAAATGTATACAGGCAAGGTATATGTGTATCTTTTAGTGGAAGCAATAACAATGCTGCACATGACATATGTACGGACAACATAACTATATCTATATCTACCAATACTATACAACCTACATCCGACATCTAAGTTACTGGTGATGACGACAAAAAGAAATGCCAGACTCCTTTCTCTCGCTTTCACATCCTCTCTCTCTCTCTCGGTCTCCGTGAAATATAAACATTTGGCGGACACACACAACACAAAACCGAAGCAGGAAAGAGAAAAATCTCTTCCTTTCCTTTAAAAAATATAAAATGCTCCTGTGCAAGCCTGAAAAATATATACAATATACGTTTTTAAGACTTTTCATTCATTTTCCTTCTTCTGCTGCATCCTCTTCTTTAAAACCCTTCATTGTCGTAGCCAACCACACACCGTCGCCAACACTGTTGCTTATATTGCGTAGTACCCTGCTCCCAAAAAAGTTAGATATTACTCCTCTTACCATATTCCTTCTACTACCATTCCACGACTTTAGCATTATTTTGAGTAGGAAAAATGAGAAACACAAGCTCATGTAATAAAAAGTGTGTGTGTGTGTCTGTCGTCTGGATCTGTCTACATGTTTGTGTATATATTTTTTGGAAAGACGGTTGGCGGTGGTGGACTCCATTATTCGTTACTGCTCCCACAGCTCCCTTAATAACTGGGAGCAACGACAAAGTAATGGAGCACATGAGAGTAAAAGTAAACTTCACTGGAACAGAAAGGGAGAGAGAGAGAGAGAGAGAGTACAGAAGATGCAGTGCACGGCCACCAAAAATCTCTACAGTCAACACACACACATACACTTACAAAATCTTCTTTTTCTCCGACTGTGTACACACCCAGAGAAAAAAACGGCACACTTCTTTACATATAAAACACACAAGTGTACTTTATGATTATAGCTTATATTATATGTCCACCACCACCACCCAGTACCACCATCACTACTCGTGCTTGGTCTTGTCCTACTGCTGCTGATATTACTAGTACAACTACAACCCGTCTCCCTGTTTATTTTATTTGTAAAAACCTCTCTTCATACTCTCTCGGCCAGATACATGTTTCTACGTAGGTATGTAAGGTTTATGCAGAAACATAGTTTCTGTCGTACGATATTATTACTACTATAAAAGAAAATACGTTGCTGCTCTACGCTTACGCTGACTCTATTCTCTTTGAAGAGAACCAGCAGCAGACCACAGAGAGGGAGAGAGTGGGGGGATGGGACTACAAGGTTGAAAGCAACAGAGAAGAGAGAGAGAAGCTACTTTGGAGGCGAACAACGACGCATGGATATAGATGCAATATTGTACTTGGCCGTTCTCATAAAACGGGTACGTTGCTCCTCTCTCTCTCTCTCCTCACATTACAATGTTTCCTGGCTCTTTCCCTTTTCATCGTGTTCTCTTCTTTGAGCCCAAAACAATCAAACGAGCTCCTGGTACCACTACTATTACCATTTTACTCCAGTTTTATGTATTTACGCTGGACCAAAACAAGCAAGAGTGCAAAAGTGGTGGACGACAACGCAAAAAGGAATCGTTTCTAGAGGAAAAGGTATGTTTTAGGTAGTTAGTGGAATGCACATGGTAATATGGTAGCGTGTGTGTATAATGACGATAGAGAATAAAAGGAGGAGTGTTCCAACAACAGTCCCAGATTAGATTACACCACAAAACACTTCATTCAACATTCAACTGGCGACTCAACCTCTCATTTTCTCCTTCAACGTTTCTTTCCTTTTATTTTCTCGGCGGCATCACCACTTCCACTACTGCCACCGCCAATCCCACCACCACCAGTGGCAGTCGTGCCAGTAGAAGCAACAAAAGCTATTTTTTGTTTGGTGACAATGGCTTTGTCACCTTGTTTTCCATAATGCGCACTCAATAGAAATTACAGTCGTCAGCAGGGAGTACAACGGTACAATGGAAGAATGCGAAAGGACGTGCAATAGGAAAGTTTTTGTTATTTTGCAAGGTAATACCTACACACCACCTATTCTAAGGATGAGAGAGAGAGAATTGTTCAAGGAGAGGTTTATGATGAGATGGTTCAGGAAATCCCTGGATACCAATACAGATCTGATACATGCAACACAGAAACGTAAAAACAGAATCCAACCCGAGAAAGGAATTTTCACAAAAACAAGGCACCAAATAACCAAACTAAAACTGCAGAGCAACTACTACTCCGATTCCGGTAACAAAAAAATGTTAACTTTGATCTACCCTCTTAACGTCTTTCCTAGCAAGCACGATTGTACAAACTTGGAAAACTGATCCACGCCCTTTCATACTTTTGGCTTCAGTGGTATATTCCGACTTTCCATCGAACACACTTAAGCCCTATACGTATGTATGTTAGAACTATATTTGGTTAGGTATATAAGAATATTTGTTATTTTACGATAAAACAGACGAGGGTTGGGTGAAAATGGCCAAATAGTAATTTAGTCAATTACTTTACCCTCCGGCAGAACGTATCTCTCCCTAAATAAACGGATAACAAAACAAAAGGGATAATTCAGCCTCTTAATGCAAAGTCGACTGAACGTTGTCGCTCCCTCACCCCACCTGAAGCCAATGCGTATTTTCTATTAGCCATGATACGTATACGGACATACCTTATGCGGTTTCATGTGGTTAGTGCCAGCGAGGAGTTGGTTTTCCTCGGTAACAAAAATATTTTTACTTCATCATCATCACTGCTCGTGTAGGTGGAGTGTAGGTATGAAAGCAAACATTTAAAAATAGCTTCATTCCAGTTTGCTCGTGTATTTCAACGTTAATTTTATTACCGTGCAGAGAGGCGCAGAGTTACTTTGATCTACTTATCTTCTTTTTGCCAACACACCGACAGCCGTTTGTACATCAATCCCATTATGAAATGTATGTGAAGTAGGAGCACTTAGGTCTAGGGATTGGACAGGATCCCGCTTGGTAACAAAATCTACCCGAATAAATTCGCAGTTGTCGGCTTGTTTGCTGTGGCTTTCAGTCTGTCCGTGTGCTTGCGTACCTCCTTCGCATTTCAGAGACCATCAGCTGATGTGAAACATGATGATGTGCCGACAACACAAAATGGAAAACACTGTGATGATGATGAGCTTTCTCTGTGGCGCACTGTTATCATCATCATCACCTCAACATGAACACGATGCCATGCTTGTCGTTGGGAGCAATGCAACCACTGACATTTTTTTCTTTTCAAAAATGTTTCCTCTCATCTCACACTTTTCCATTTTCTCTCTCCGTTCGCCAGCATATTTTCCTCTGAAAAGTATCTTTGTCTCCTTCCGCTAGTCATCATCAACGAAAGAGTGATTTGTGTGTACTTTTACTTTTTGTGCAGATGTATGGGTAGAATATAATGTCGAGAGAGAGTATAGTATGATAGAATAAAACATTCGCAAATTCTAGAATGCTCAGAATGATGACACAGCGACTGCTACACAATTTTGTTCCCATTTTCCCCTCGCATGACGATGCATTTCATTTCTCTTGCCGAGAAAAGTGGAATAATAGGAGTGCGATGAAAGCCTCCGCTTTCCTACACAAATATTACTTTTTCGGCAGATTGTTCCAAATAGTTGTCCTCCTCTTCCACTTTCCTCTTTTACGCGGAATGAATGTCGGTTTGCAAAGCGTCTTTGCCTAGACGGAAAGGAAGTACGTGTTACGTAACCACTTTTCAAGTTGAAAGCCTAACCACCATCGCCGCCGCCGCCACCATCATTCCCATTGTTCCAAATCGAAAAGGAGCTACTTTGCCAATAATGACATCACGAATGGTTTATTGGTGTACATGCTCAAAGCTTGGAAGGAAGAAGTTGAGTACAATGGTGGCATTGGCAAACTGCGAGGCAGAGACTCTGAAGACGGAAACAATAATAACAAGACAGGAAAAACTGATATGAAAATGGAATCGGATCCTGTCTGATGATGCCATAATAATACACACACTATTCTATCGTCATATACGCACAAGTAAAAGTGAAGCCCCATTTTGTTACCCGCCTAGTGTAGGAAGTAGGAGATAAAGAAATTGAAGTACAGTACCAGGAGCGGTACAGTCTCATGTAGGATTTGTTTCGGAAGACGGAGCTCCACATCAACATCACCCACCAAACGAAGAAACCAGACCGAGGAAAAAGCAGAAAGAGAGAGAGAGAAAGAGAGGCACACACACGATTACAACCCGTCGACTGAAAGAAAATCGAACGGCAAAGAGGACTTGGCACGGCCCTGTGTAGCAGATTTATTTTCACAGAGAGGAAAACATTGAACTTCTTTTTTCCATTGATTCTTCTCTATTGAATTCCTGTGCCGATTCTTCTCTTCCTATTACTTTCACTCACTCTCTAGAAGCTACACACGCTTATCCCTCTCAAGAACAGTTATCATGTATCAATCCAGCGCAGCACACACAGACACACTCGTAGACCCATATGCCATTCAGATTGTGCCACTTTCTTAACGATACTATCCCTTTCAACGTCACCAGCTACTTCTTTCTCCTCCGCTACCGCTTTCTCTCACTCGATCACTATCTCCACGGACTCTTTTCTGCCCATTCACTTTCTGTCTCTTAGAGAGTTTCCCACTCCTCGTTAGTCACCAACGTAAACACACATTCCTTTGCAACTACTACTTAAACTACAAGCTTTCTTCTTCCTCTCTTCTGCTCCTTTTCCCCAAAATCGAATCATGTGTTTATGGATTCCTCCACATATGGAGGAAAGCTCTCTCTCTCTCTCTCTCTCTCGAGTCTCCCGACTCTCTTTTGATGCATGCATATGCACATGGTTCCTTTTTATTCCCACCATCAATCCATCCATTACGTTCTTGTAGCTTGTCTATCCGCAGAGCAGCAGAGGCCCCAGTGCCAGACGTTTGTTGTACACACTCTCTATCCCTACACTAAATATATCTATCGATTTACTGAAATGGAAAGGATTAAACTTCATTTTATTGCTTTGTGCTTGCTTGCGTGGTGACGGCGGTAGATGTGGAATACCGCTTAAAATTTTCGGCTTACGTATGCAACCATAAGCCTTCATGGGGAAGAAGCAACGTCACTACCACGAAGAATATCCGAACAAACACTGTGTAAATACAAAATAGTTAGAGATATAGACACATTAGACCTATTTACCAAGTACTATGTACACATTGCACCATCATCATCAACATCATCGCCGTCATGCATATAGCCACCAATAATAGTGAGTCTTGCAGCATCGTACTCTTTTTCTTTGGTGGCAGAGAAGGATGTGTGGAAATGCCTAAAATGGAAGACGAAAGAGCTCCTCAACCACCACCGCCCGTGAAACAAAATATATTACGCGAATATGGCAGAGAAAATTGGCTTTTTGCATGTCTTCTCTGTACGTCTTTTCACCATGAGAACCAGTAGCTTTTCCCTTTTGCTACACTGTAATATAATAATATCCATATCCACATGCATGAGAGAAGATTCCGTGAACGAGAGGCAGAGAGTGGATCGATATACAATTGCCACGATAGCAGTTTAACTTAACTTTAACCGAATAGTGGAGTCACGGGAAAAGAAAAGAAGAAAAAGAAGAAAAACTGTGTACCTACATGAAAAAAACAATAGTGTGTGTTGTACGCGCTCACTGACTTTATTTTTTCCTTTATAGTATTTCTTAGGTGCGTCGTGGTGCCGTGTGTCTGCGAGTTTGTACCAACTTTGTAAAGTACATGCATGGGAATAGGGAAATGTGTGCGTGAAGTAGAAGAATATCATCATCGTTATCACTAGCGCCAAGTTGAAAAATAATGCTTTCTTATTGTCCAGACTCAACGAGAAGTGACATAGGAATGTTTTTGTAATATAAGGTAGGTATACAAAAAATAATATATTGGTGTATACCTATGTTGTTGTAACGCGTATTATTTACTCATCAAAAACAAAATAGTAAAGCAAAAAACTTCACGGATACTGCAATACCCACATGCAAGTATGTACCTTTCGAACATTGTAACACGACGATTACATATGTACATTTTACACGTGTAATACCTGAATACGATAGGTGGCGAGTAACCAAGGGTTTATAAGTCTCTAAAAAATGAGCCGTGATAATTATGATTCGTTGCTGCGAGCTATTTCAATTTTCGGCAGGTGGACTACCATACAGATAACCAATTAATGTGGATCCAGAAAAAAACTGTTTTGCATTTAGACGACTGAGAATGTGTACTTAGGTATAAAGCAGAACAAAGAGATAGTAATGGTTTCCAACTTTCAACCGAAACGGTAATTGCACAAAACCATTGGTAAGCCGTTACTAAACTAGAAGGAAGATAATTTGCAGATAATATGACCGACGTTGTTCAAAATGAACGAAAATGTACTAGAAATTTATTCGTTCCCTGGTGTAATGGTGTACTACCTTCAAGCACGATTTTGGAAATCCTATATAGATTCTAAGAGAAAATTTAATGAGGCTGAAGCAAGAAAACTTAATAATAAAGTGGGAGGAAAGCCTGTCGAGAGAAAGAGCAAAATTGAAAAAAGCAGAGATGACAGTTCAAGTTGGCTGATTGG
>JAHZNB010007171.1:0-22935 GCA_027744295.1 Callyntrura guangdongensis | reverse complement strand
AGTACTGGCAGTTTCATTGTTTGCAACAATAGGTTCGCCAATAAATTCGCCGGATTCTGAACTGGAAACATTATCCAATCCAAGTATCCAACAGATTCCTTGGTATAAACTACCACAAGCGATCAGTTTTGCCCGACTGTAGTCCACTACCAGTGCTTTATTTACATTATTTGTGAAAGAGACTACGGCTTTAGTAGGGCATTCCCGATAGCCAGAACAATCGGGTGAGTCTTCATAAGGTCCGGTTTTGTTAAAAGCAAGAAGACGAAGATTCGGATCCAACTGATATATTCTGTTTACGGATCCAACATACAGGATACCAGTCTCCTTGTGAACCACCATGTGGTTGTTCACTGTGTTGTTGTCGCCAGCGGAATCCACAAAGGTGCTTACTACGTGGGCACTTGGAACACATGGTGCTGATGGCAGAAATGCTATTGCTAATAGGAAGCCCCATAGCCTGGCAATCCCTAGCCACCGGCCTGACATTTTTTGGTTGATGAAGATTAAAGCGGATGTCGATTAGCCTATCGGCACCCACCCTTATAAAGTTCTAATCAACTCATTGGCAACTACCACTAAAATTATAATATTGTATTAAAATCAGTCACACTGTCACACAACTCTCTGGGCATACAATTAAATTAAACTTCAGTTAGTATATTGCACTATTGCACCAAATTATTGCACTCACAAGTTATTTCTTTCTCCACAGCGAACAATCAAATGGTGTGTACTATTCGCCCACTTGTTTATTGTTTATTTATAACTTGGTGTGATCACATGTTTATTTCATTTTAAGTACACTTACTTGAAAACTAGCATTCAATGTGTGACTCGCAGTCATCGCCAAATAAGCACTCAGAAACACAGCACAATTTACAAGAACGAAATTACTAATTAAAAGAGCTCGATAATGCTTGTTGATGACGAATCCTCAAAGTTGGAAGTATACGCCTCGTTCTTTGTGGAAGTAGTGGTAAGCCATTGTACTTTAACATCAATTTTTGTAATTTGTTTCACGTTTCGTTGAAACTCCCATTGTCTGTGGTGTTTTCCTGAGCATCAAATCAAAGGGTGACTACCTACATACCTAAGGATACAAAAGTCAAAGTTATGATAAGACTTTTTGAGTACATGCTATCATACCAAGTATTTTGAACTCGTCAACTTATCGGTTATGATTCTAATATTTTAATTCAAAGGGATATCGTGACGCATGACGCTAAATCGGACTTTGTTATGGTAGTGGTTTGCGGTTTCACTTGGAATTGTCTACGGCCTTATACAAACCAATTAAAACGTTCAATGCACCATCTGAAACTTAGAACAATTATTGGTTTTGATTTCTTAACTATACTTTCATGAGACTAGATAACATTTGGTTTTGGAGCATTGGCAGCAAGCAGCTTTGCCCTTAGGAATGAACTGGTCACGAAAAACAGGTGCTATTGCATGAGTGAGAGTTCCATATAGGTTTGCTGGTAATTAAAAGCACCACAATGTAAAAATTATCTAAATCCATCTACTATAACACTTAATAAACTAAAAGGGAATGTTTTACAATCAAGCTAGAACTCCGTTTTCTGTCGCTATGTTGCGGTTATGTGTATGTGCATTTGGATTTTTATCGTCTATCGCATTACACCACAATCCTTTCTAAGCAGTGGTGGTCTTTTAGTTTTATAGTATAAAATATGAGTACTGAGTACCATTTACTAAAATAGATAATATGTGGTCTCCTACCTAAATCTAATTAATGTGGTTATTTCAAGAAATAATGTCAGCAATACAGCTGTCAACCAAGACCATTTGGATCATCTAAGAGTAGGATTTATTTGAATTTAAATTGATTTTTAAATTCAGCTTGTGGACTTGTATCTTTGTAATTTCTAAAACGGTAAAACTAATGTATTCAATTCTGTTCCGCACCAAGCCATTAAATTAGTCATTCCACCTACTGTTTTACAACTACCTTTTAATGGCTTTTCTCTATCTTTGCCTAACCATGCATGTCCGGGTCAGGTAGCAGTTTAAAACACCAAACGTCAAAAGTATTCTCATTATTCTTCTACACATACGTCCAAACAAAACAGCACAGTCAACAGTACACTTTCTCATGCAATTCGTTTTCAATTTGTAAAAGTAATTGAATATTAACATATACGAAGATCACTTTGAAGGCAAACAATTAAAACCACTTCAAAGCCGTAACAACACAGGGATGAGTACGTACACCACTGTCAGTAGTCGAACCAATGGAATATTTACAAGCCAAGCTGCATACTTTATCACCACGAACATAATGGTCACACTCAAAATCGAAACCACTGACTCATATATAACAACCGTCGATGTTTACGACGACTTTTGTCCAACATTTCATGAATAAATTACGACACCGATACGATGAGTAAAAACTGTCCTGCTTGTTCTCGTTCCGTTTTTCTGTTGTTGCTTTTAGCCGTTGTTGTTGTACTTTGTACTTGTAAAACCATTTGAAATGCATGTGGTGCGGCGAATTATCAGAGAGACGAACGATGACTAATTATCCCCGACACACATTCAACTCAAAATAGATAAATGTATATATATGTTTGCCGATACCTTTCCTTCAAACAAAACAACTCAAGTGACGAGAAAATAATATTTTCATTCATAGCATTTCTAATCATCATTAAAAGTATAAAGTAGTAACCTCATTTCATTGAAATCATATGGTCTATGGCATAACACATGGGCCTGTATGAAAGCATTAAATTTTTAATGATGTTATTAATACCAAATTATGATTGGCGATTATATTTCATTAAAGTTCTGAAAGTACATCTCCTGTATTTAGGAATAACTACTGTTTTATTTTTAACCGTTGTTTACTACAACAATCTGACGGGATGAATACTTAACGTTAACGATGGTACTTAACAATTTGTTAATCTAAATATTTGCACAACTCATGGGAGGGGACCTAACAGTTGGTTTAACAAAAACGTCTTAACACACCTATAAGACCTTCAACATAATATAGACGGAACAGTGCCCTATTTATGAGTCATATTTTGTCACTTTCAACCACGGCTAAATTTGCCCGATAAGCTCGTTTCAACACAGTTGCAGAGTTGCATAATAATATCTTCTCTGCTATCGAATATCAGACGGTATTTACTTTTGATTACATACTGTCGTAAATTATGCCATATACGTAGCTGAGCTTGGAAATGTTTACACACGCTCATTTGTAAAGCAGGTACATCATATTATTATGCACGTGCCCTTTTTTCTTTTGTTCACAAGAAAATGCTTGTGCATTATGCAGTTCCCACCAACAACCTGACAATTGACAATACCATATTTCCAAAAACGTTTTGCTATAACTATTGTATGTACTACAGTGTACTCATAACAGGAAACATCGATTCCAGAACAATATTATTATTATTACCATCAGCCATTATTATTGCAAGTGTTAAGGTGTAGGATAACTGACGATTACTTGGCTATGTGATCATCGATTTTAATAAGATCCATATTTTATCACGGTCGACCACACAAATAAAAACAATAATGCAAGTTACCTATCCTCTCATTCGACACCCCAAAAATAAATAAATATCATTTGACTTGTATACAGCTTAGTAAAAAAATGCTTGCTCAACTTCCAATAATATTTAATCAAGGCTAAAACCATCATTTTACACACTGGCCGTCACACCAAACCACTACCACAACTGTCTTGCTATCACTTATCCCCAAAATTTTAATAGCTTCCTCTGTTCTAAAACCTTAAACATTTACTACCAAAATTACACCTTTCGTAATTGCCATATCAAAGAACTAATTAAACAACAGCAATTAAATTTATTACACTTACATGTTACATACACAATATATACTACCTACATACGCATTTAAGTACTCTTTTCGCCTGTGATTTGCGTTTAGTAAATTCCGTCACACTCTACCACTTATAATACCCTCGTCGAATCATCCTCTCCCCCTCTTTTACTACTCCCAACTTACACGCACTTACACATAACAATACACCTCTGGTATTCCCTACACGTACATTTTTTCTGCTCATCAAATATTTTTACTGCTAATTCATCACTACCACTAAATCACCAAAAAAGTGAATGTAGATTTTTAATGATGATTATATTTTCAAGCACTATTACTGCTGCTGCACTTTTCAACTATCCTAATAGTATTACCGTGTTTGCTGTAACTACTATTACTCCTACTGCTGGTTGTTGTTGTTGGTGACGACGACGACGATGATGATGTTCCTGTCCCTTGTTGTTGTTGTAGTAGTAGCATTGTATTTGCTCTACCTTATTCACTCCTGCCGTCTCTTCTAGTGGTGCTGCTGACGACGATGATGATGTTGAGGATCCTTCTTTTCTTTTTTCACAAAAGATAACGCTCTATCATTATCCTGTTTCATTTTATTTTTACTAATAATTATTGTGATATTTAAAAAGTACAAAGTAATTTCCTCTTCTTCCCTTCTGCTCCTTCGTTTTTTCTGTCTGACTCCTCTCCTCTCCACTATTCTCCTCTCTGCTTGCTTGTTCTTCTTGTGGCCTTTTTTAATAATAATCATTCTCCTTCTCGCCAAACATCATCACCACTACTACCACCACTCTACTACCATACCACCACTATCAATTCATGTTGTGATGATGATGACGAGGAGGAGGAACAGGAGGACGGTTTGGTAAAATGTATTTGCGATTGCCCCTCCATGTAATGTTGAATCTTATGTTAGAGGGCTAGACGGAGAGAGAGAGAGAGAGAGCCAACAAACTACGAGTATGTAGTAAGTAGTAACAGGGTAGCAGAGTTGTAGAGTGGAAGTAGCAAACTGTAGTGAGGTACAAGTATCATGTAAGGAAGGAATCGTGCATAGAAGTAATGCCAGCCAAACTACGAAGCCCAATAGCAAACCCAATACACTGCATGTAACTCTACCTACAGATGATATGACGATGATGGCAATGGCATATAGACACACACTTAAACGATTTCACCCTGCTTTGCTTTGATGGTGGTTGTTGGTGTGCACTGTGTAGCAATATCATCTCTCTCTCTCTCTCTCTCTCTCAACTTCTTCGGATCACGATCAGCTCTACAATGATGATGATTATAAAAATATTTTTTCTCGTAAAAATGCATATAGTACATATGTAAACGCAAAGGGGGATTGTAAAGAAGCTATAAGGAATGTGTAGGTAGGTACATGAAGATTTCCTAGGAATATAATAGAATTGTCTGTGTGTGTGTGTGTGTTTTTCAACATTCGGGGGAAGAAGGGAAGGAAGTGCCGCTGCTGTCTATAGCTAACAGAGAGCCAGGGAACTAGGTACATACATGTTATATTGTGTATTGAAGTATATGTGCAACGTTCCTATCAAATTATAGGATGCGTGCATGGAAGTAATGCATAGTATAAAGTGGCTTTACTTTGAACTTTTAGAAAGAGAGACAGAGAAGACGAAGGCAAATCGTTAAAAGTATTCCATATATTATTATTCCACGATATTATTCCTTGTACAGCTACTCAAGTGTCTCGGTACCGCTCTCTGTGTGTACATATCTATATCCATATCCATGCACCTTTTTCTCAAAAAATCGTTTCTAGATCTCTCACGTTCTTCAGCGTTCACTTGCTTGGCTGTTGGAGTACGAGAACGAATGCAATTTAATGTTGAATGTTGTGGTGGTTGGTTGGTGTGTCTAAACATGTCCAACTGTATAGGTATATCAGTATTATTATTACCTATTTTTGTAAGGGATGATGAGGCGATATAATTTTTTTTTAAATCTGACTGCACTGGGTGGGTAGGTAGGTAGAGGTGTACATTTTATAGTTGGTTAAGTTGGTATTTTGCTGCTCTCTGCTACACCTTTCTTTTTTTCAACTTAACCAGGATGTGCATGTGAGTATGCAAGCAAGCATGTAACAGTGTTCCTTCATCTCGCTGCTGCTGCTGTGTGCCCAACTCGACATCTCATCCCCAACTTTGGCGTTGTGTTGCATGGCCGAGGCTGACTGTTTATGTTCTCTCACGAGGCAGTTTACAAGTTACAACAGTTTCCTTCTTATTCTGAGCTGTTTAATACTTATGTAACGTAATGTAGCCTTTTGCTTTGCATTGCCATATCAGCATTGAGTTGCTGCGAGACGGTCGTCGTTGTCGTCTTCGTCCTCATCTTTTCCTCCTCCTCAATTCATGTGTGTACACAGTACTGCAAAGGGTGGTTTATCATGAGTCCTTGTGCACTGCCATGTATACCTAATGTGCATGAAAAATTCTGTCACTACGACAACGCCGATACTTTTCGCCCTCTTTACAAATACATAGTTGCTTCTAAATGAATATAATAATCATATTTCTTTTATGTGTGTCCTAGTCCCTATTCCGTACCTACTACACCACAGATGTACGACAATTTACTGTGTTGTGAATTTAAACGAGCTTCCACACCACCAGTATGTTTGTTTAGTTTACTACGGGTAAAGTACACAAGGTAACTCGGTAACTGATAGCCACAAAGAGTACATTTCCGCCGCGATTAAGATAGTAGTAATAATATGCATGCTAAATAAAAAAATGCATTATTTGTACAATGATCACACTACTACATGCAACGACGTGTACGTTGTTGGCATCCGTCGTTAATACTATGAAGTTTTGTACAGCTTACTTGGCTTGAAAGAAAATTCTTTTAAGTCAATAAAGGGGTAAAAATGGTAATGCTAGTTACACCGAGAGTTATTTTTGTGTCACATCTGCTGTGAAGAGATTCGGTCATTTAATTTATGACAAGGTTTACTGTCACTGTAGATAATAAATGAAAATCGTAAATCAAAATTGTTTGACGACTTGTTGTAATTATCATTAAATGAGATATATGTATGCAATAGAGTTAAATATATACACACAGGTAGTAGACGTATCAGTTCATTAAATGCACGGTAAATCATTTTCCCGTGATTAGGAAGATTACGTCATAAAAGAGTTCAGCGTTTTCAACAGGCACATAATTTTTTTTCTGGGTATGTATCGTCGTGGTTACTTTTGGTACACCCTTTGAATCGTTAGCGTTTTCCTACTCCTGTATTTTTCTTGCATAAAACATGAAGCGTGTGCGTTGTCACTTGCAGAGAGATACGTAAGTGTCCCTTTGTAAATGAATCTCCACTCTTGAATCACACATTCTCGCCTCTTCGTCCACGGCCGCCGCATCATTATTACTCACGAGCAGCAGCAGCAGCTCAGCAAGCTATTGTTTTTTTCTGGGATTTCTTTAATTCCACGTATTATAAACCAAAATGCCGTGCATCAGTGTAATCAAGTGTACTATACCAGTGCACACTATACACACGCCACACACAAGTCATCCTGGTGTGAGTGATGTTGGTGAGTGGTGATGGCGATTCATGAAAAATCCTGCTCTTCTCCGAAAGAAGAGCGTAAAAACTAGTTTGCTGACTATTATATATATATCCTACAAAACATGCATTGCACATGCACACGGGCAGGGAGAGCTTGTTCCTGTGTGCTACTCCAAATACAATATGAATGATGATGATGATGATAATAATAATATGCTTCATGTGTGTGACTGGGAGCAGGGCTTTGCAAGTTAGCTATTTGTACTTTTGCTCTAACTACATTTTGCTACATACAAAACTAGAAGAGCAGCAGCGAGCGACCAACACCAACACCACTACTATAACACAGGAACTATGACGAACGCGGAGAGGAGAACGACAACAACAACAACAACAAACGCAAACGATAGATTATTGAGAGGAGCAACAGTATGGATTATGGATCACTACTGCTGCTCTTCAACGACAACACGCTGCTGGTTTGCCGTTTTTCTTTGCTCTCAAAAATGCTTTTCTGGTAGTATGCTTGAGGCTTGTGTGAGAGAGTAACGTACAAAACGAGCAACGTTCTACTCAGCAGACAGAATTCCTTTATTCCTGTTTCTTCAAGAGAATAACCAAACAAGCCAAAACCAAACCAGTAGTAGAAAAGAGGAGCGAGGGACGAAACAAAGCTTTAACTTAAACCAACAAAACGAACATCAACCCTTCCCATTACCATACATCTATCACAAACTTCACAAAATGTGTGCATTTCGAATTTACTTATTTACTTCATCGTAACATCATCATCATCATGATTAGTATTTTTTCAAATGAAGCATAATGTTCTTTTCTTTACTTACCAATACTACTAGTAAATAAGTAATAACCTGATCAATACAGTACGGTTTGCGGTATCTTTCTCTTTAAGGAGTGATGGATGATTATCATCAGTGTGATAAGGTATATGTAGATATATGAAAAACAAGAGGACGTACTGCTACTTACAACTTTTCAAGATGACTCGTTGTTATGTTTCGAATTTTTTGTGGTTTACCCGTTTTACACAACCAGGTAGGCTTCAATCTACATGGCCATGCTGAAGTAGTTGCTTGTTACCTGGGCTGCATGCAGAAGCTAAAATATATTGAGTAATACGCATAGGATCATACATAAAAACGAAAATTTTAGGGTTAGTTTTATGCGTACACAAAACTGTGCTGTCAACTGCATATTATAGGCAACCAACTCCGTGACATTACTCAAACTAGCTTTACGGCGATGAATAGTGATGACGATGATAAGAATGGCGATGTGCGTGTAGCGTTGTTGTTGTTGTAAGCCAGGCTACCTATACATTTTGCTAAAAAAAACTTTTACATAGAACTCTATACTTTGTTGCCGTTCGTACCTATCTGTTGAAATGACCAAGAAACCTGAACAACATAGTCCCATTGTAAAAATGTAAACAGTAAAAATGATGTTCTTAGCTGGTTGTCATAACTTTTATGCATGTAAGCCTGTTCATTTCTTCCGTCATGTCATGTATTTGTTTATGTATGTGAGGGTGTCAGAGATGTGAATTGAGCTTAGCCAGAAACTACCACCGGTTACCGAATACTAGTACCATAATGTCGCTTAACCACCAGTTTACAAAGAAATCTTTTGGTACAAACCATCCCAGATTTCAACACACAAGAAAGTTTCCAGCCATGGCATTTTTGTCACTTAGCAGTACATGAGCTATAAAAGTTAATTAAACTATAGGATACAAGATAATGAATTTTCGTACATAGGTTACGCGCAAATAAATGTGCAACGCATATCATTAATCAGTAGTGAATAGCACGATTGTGTGAATGGATTTGATTTAAACTGTCAAAACAAAATCTTGCCAATTACATTAACCACACGATTCAAGAAGTGCTGTACATGATAAAATATTGGTTGTACTATCATTTTGAAATTCAAGTTTTAATGGGTAGCCATTAGGAAGAAAATTTATCCACTACTAGCGTCCACATATGAAGTAAGGGGTTAAATTGCGCAAGCAGTAGTGCAACCAGACACTTTTACTAACCAACTATTTATAATTTTCTAGCTAAAATATTGGTTACTCTACTTCTTTCGCACCAGATAAATACCAACCAACAATGAAAACATACTAATTACTTACTACTTACTATCATTAATATAGAAAATACATGTTACCTTTTACCAGCTACAAGCTACCGCGACTAAAACGCCGATGGTGAGTGTTTTCCTCGCTACCCGGCAGTGCAGCCGGTGGTTTCAACATACTTGGTGTACAGGAACTTGTTTATCCAATCGTGCGATGAGTAAATCCCAGTTAGAACATTTATTATAGCAAAATAGGAGGTACACGGTACACCATTCTAACGTCATCGTACAAAGTATTGTGGTAATAAATGGAGGTGATGAGAAGGAAATCTACTTGGTGTTGTTTATAACGAGAAAGGAAAGTTTGAGCAGAAGGAACATAAAATAATGCGTATCTTGCTGTGTGCCAGTGGTAATCAGTGCTTCATGGGCCATCGGTGGTCGGTGTCCAGATTATGGGCCACCAGCCCACCGGTGGCCCACGAAAAGGTTGGTGGCCGGTGACCTATTGGCTCGGTGGCCCGGTAGTCCATTTACAAAGGAAAAACGGTGGCTGGTGGCTACCATTGTGGTTGTGGGCCACATTTAGGTCGGTGGCCGGTGACCCACGAACAGGTCGGTGGCCGTTGGCCTGGTAGCCCACAACTAGTTCGGTGGGCGGGGGCCAGGTGGCTTACACCTAGGTCGGTGGCCCGGTGTCTGTGAAGCACTGGTGATAATATTAGCGCATGGAATGCAAATAGGATGGAAAAGTGGGACCTTGTAGATTTCAGTTCATAAACGCACAACTGCACGCACGCATTTACATCAAACTGTTAGGGTAAATACATAAATGGTGGTACTGTTGCACTAACAATGCAATGCCACATTGTAGATACGGTGCGGAGCACGGAAAAGAAAGTTCGTAGTGTTTTTTTGGATGCGTGGCTCCAAGGTGAGGGAGGATCACTGAGAGCAGACGTAAAATGCATATTATTATTAAATTATTGTAACATGACATGACATTTTGGCATGGTATTATTATGTATCGGTAAAGATGTTATTTGCATTGAGAATTTCCTTTCCAAGCTTATACTGGCGGGCGGAGTTAACTGACACTATTATTCGCCTGCATGCGCATATTTCTGACATCTGCATGGATTCAGGGTACGAATGGATTACGGTTGTACACATTGTTCCAATTTATGTAAAATCCTTTAAAATTCAACACTTGTCATTGAACCAGCAAGCACGCAGAAATGTCACATGCAGGAAAAGGAAACGTCAATGCACTCTTTATAGACAACAGACAGGTGACAGAAAATGTGCTAAAGGACTGTCGTCCTTCAGAAATTCATTCTTAGAGGTTGGTTGTATAAACTGAGCAGCAATGAACATAATATAATATAAGAGCAATGAAGGAAAACGGAAATAATTAGATTCGTCTGCAATCTTAACAAATTGTTCAAATGTTTTTGTCATGCCGAAAAACATTTGCATGTTTTTCATGTTTTTTTTATTATTTTATTTTACTTATTGACATTTGCAGTTTAATAAACACCCTAGAAAACTCTTATGAATCCTTAATCTTTGGGGGAACGAATAAGACGTACATGAATTTACAGATTTGCTATCGAATAACTAAATTTGCTGAAACAACAAAATTTTTAACCAATTAATAGCTGGTACGGCTAATGGCTAATTTGCTAACTAATTCCAAAGAATATATTGAGAAATTTCATTTTTCGGAACAAACGGTATCATTATTTACGTATTACAAGATACGGATCGTTTATACGATTTATTTCCTCATTCTTGTAACAGGTTCCCACAAATGAACCTTGGGTGTCTAAAAGCCGTTTGGACAAGTCATTTTGTAAATGGTAGCATATTTGTAATTCGTCGGCCTAGTCAGCACCGATTTTCATATAAAAACATATTATGACAAGCTTGCATTTCAACTATGCAAGATGTGTATTTATGCTACTAGTAGGCATTATGCAATAAATTTTCGTTTCAAGATTAGAAACTCTGTAGTGCACAGCAGCACTGCTTCGTCAAGGACTTGCTGCATCGCCGCCTTTGTTGGAATTATGTTACAGTACAGTCAACAGACTAGCTGTTCTAAGCAAAGATACAGGCTTTTCCAAGTAATCAAAATTTTATGGTGCATGGGCGTATCGAATACGAGGTTAAACTAGTTTATAGTTTAAACAAGCATAATTAACTTTTCGTGAGGTTACTAAATTGAACATATTGTTTGGCATATTGTTCAAAAGGAATATGGTGGAAATTTTCATGGTAAACTTTTATAGTTGTATATGGTATAATAATAGGTACGTATTATCGTGGAAACCTTGACAATACCCATATTATATGCGTATTTTGGAACATTAGTCTATGGTGGGTACTCGGTATATACCTAGACTTCTGGAGCCATTTTTTCCCGTTCATTTTGATTTGACACCGAAATACTTTCCAAGCATAGTTCTTGACTAAAATAGTTGCATGCAGCACTGTCTATTTGTATCGCAAAGCCGGGGAGGGCCAGACACAATTATCCGAGTAACAGCCCGGCAAAAATTAGGCCAAAGGGTTATCATTACTATTTTCCCTACATCGTAAAATGTTATGTCACGTATCAATAAAAATCAACAATAGTTATGTGCAATATAGACGACAAAACTTTTGACCGGCGCCCCTGTTGCTAGTAAACGGAGCAGATTATGTGTTCACAGAACGATCAACGATATGCATTCACTACCAAAACAGACTTGAGAAAGGGTTAATGACGCTGTTACTCGCAACAGCTCTAGGTTTTCTCACAAAACTTTTCATTTTCAGTAATAAATGACCTCTTTGTTGTTTGTTGTCGTTTATTTGCACGTTCGCTTTTAAAAATGTAAGCAGTCCAAAATATCCAAACCATGCTTTCAAACTACCTGCACGCCATGCATATATGCAACGCTTCCCTGCTTGCTTGTTGGATTCGTCATCAACGTCGCCACACTAACCAACAACAGCCAATATCCAATATCATTACAGCAACCTTTACGATTATGTCTCTGTGAACCGAAAGAAACTGTACTAATCTCAACAATCTCAGTTTTTTTCGTACATACGTTCACATATGTATTTATATACATATGTATCTCTACCAGAGTAATACTTTTGTTGGTACATACCCATATTTGTAGTTGCCTCAATCGGTACCGCTGATTTCAATATTCATTGTGATTACGAGTGTAAATACAATTGTCTCCGTCGTCATCGAATTCTAGTCTAGTAGACCATTTCAGCCTTCTTTAAAAATTCATGCACACCAGCGAAAAAAACAGTAACTACATTTTTTACCCTTTCCACTTTCCATCTTTCCTAAGTTGGTATAGTTGTCGACTCAACTGAAGCAAAAGAATGCAAACCCTTTCCTCAGGCAGAGAATACACATGCCAACAGTAACAGTCATAGCCAGCCAGAGTGGATAGCAGTATCACCTTCAACCGTAATAGATTCTCCACATAATAATCGGCAGCTGCTGCTGATAAAGTGCATCGTGTGTGTCGTAATTTGGTATTCCCACGGCTGTATATAAATTCGCAAAAATGTGTCATCATCACCGTCATCGACGTGCAGTCCTAATAATACTAGTGCTCACACAGACACAAAATACTGCATTCTGCTTGACGATATTATATTACTACACACTACTTTGGTGCTTATAGGGTTTAGATGTTAGTTAGTCTGAATGATAAATGAGATGCACGATTCACGACTACATCCAAAACAGCATATTATTCAGAAAAGAAAAAAATTGTTGCGTATTACATTTTTAAGGTATTATTCAACTCGTCAAGATAATAATAATGATGATCATGATCATGACGAAGTTCAACTTTTAAAATCATCACACAAGGAGAGAACCGTAAAATCCATTATATTGGCCGCCTATGTTGACTTCAATTACATACACATACACTTGCTATAAAAGTGTTAGCCTCTTGCCATGTGCCTGAGTTTTGTAAATCAGGTTCAAGGAAAAATTATGCGGATAGTTGGTTTCCGCCAGAGAGGTAGTGTCTACCCTCTTGACAGTAAGAAAATAAATGGAACGCGACCGACTGTTTGAAGTTTTTCGTTAAACGAGAAATATGTATATCATATCAATTTTCAAATTTCAGAGTGCAAAATTTCGCTTCCTCTCCACTTCACTACAGACGCTCTGCTCGTTGTGGGCAAAACGAAATGCTGATATGTGTGATGATGCATGCAAAATAAGTAATGCATTAACTAAAATATTTTGTTCATGAAGTGATAATGACGAAGAATCATGATTCATGTATTGAAATCCATTTTTTGGATTCAAAATTGAAATGATTCCTTTCTCATTTATTTATCAGCGTGTGCATTGACATAATTCATATAAAAATATTATCTAGCTCTTGGTAAAGGAAAATAGGTAGCGCAAGCGAATAGCATTTTGTGTATTTCGCAATGCCACTGTCAACCTCTAATAAAAACAAAATTATAACTAGGTAAAGTGTTCTAAAGTTCTGAGTTATGGTATATTCAATGAAACCAATATGCTTACAAAAGTCCAAAAGGGATGCCTGTGATAGATTTTAAATCTAGTATTATGACAGAGGGACAGACATAGGGACTCGAAGACCCCTTCTTTAAGGGAGTCTCCTACCAACGAACCATAATATTCGTGCGCATATGTTACATTGCTGAAAATTCGCTCTCTAAACTAAGTTAATGGGTCGACGTATGAATCAAAAATTTAAACGATTAATTTTAAGCATTTAAACGAAAGTGACCCTTCCATCCATGATGCATATAACGGACAAATCATTTAAACCCCGTTGAGTTGAGACCAGTACATTGCCAAAAAACTGTCCAAACTACTTGATAAACCGTATTCAGTTATTAGAAATTCAAGTCCTTAATTTACAAGCCTCTTTGATGTCACAGCTATGAAAGGCATCAATTGAAGCTCTATTAGTTGTATGGTAACACAACGGGGAAGTAACCTAGGGCAAATACTTGAAACAAAGACACGAACGGACTACTGGGTCTGGGTAAGTAACCTGAAATCGTTTAAATTTTGGAAGAGAACAGTTAACGACTGGATGGCCGGCAGGTCTTACAGACTAAAATGACAAAGCTATTTTTCCGCTGCACTGTGCTACATAATCGTTCATTATACATTATACTACACAATTTCGTGGCAGCAGTGAGTTTTGAGTAAGTGCCTGATGAGATGAGTAGTGGGTAAGCATATTATAATACTAATATTTGTCGTAACATATATGTACGTAATCAAACGCAGTTTGTTAACCAGAAGCCACGCCACAAGCAAAGAACGAATTGAATGGACTAACAAAAACTCCAATGATTTTGAATTGAATTGAATGATGAACAAGTGTACATATTTAATATTATTATGTCAAAATGGGAATAAATGTATCTCTGTCTTTTTTCCTGCGAACGAAAATAAAAATGAAGATACATGCAACACATTTGTTGTCGTCTTCTTTTTTCAATTCCCCATTTCAATTCTCACTCATTCGTCACGTCGCTCATGTTGTGTGTTTAGCTTTTTTGAGTAGAGAGGCATATTACCTATACAGACTATTGCTGCAGACATGCATGTAAGCGTGCTTTGCTTGATGGATGACACATTCTAGTGAGCTGACAGGATCTCTTAAAAAAGCTGTGTGCTGGTCCTGCACAATAACTTTATTGACGATCAAGGATAGATGATGGGATTGAATGACGATGATGGTACTAGTACTGATGCTGGTTATTGGTGGTGGTGATTCATATTCACTCACAAAATCCTCAGATTTATTGATGTGCGTTGCATACATTTCTTTCTTCTTTTGTGGTATGGCTTGGTATTTGGCCAAAGGGAGTCTTGATTTTTTGTTTGCAAAACCTGAATTGAAATCAGCTCGCCGTAAAGCGCAGTTTTCTTTCGTAGTCTCAGTATTACTGTTACTTTTCTTTGCGTGTATTATGTACTTTGTGTATTTGTTGTTCCCTCTCTCGCTCTCCATCACGCTTTGCAAGGTGTACATTTTTGTACTTTTCACGTTTTTACACACGCAGTGAAACGGACGAAGAAATGGAAGAGGGCTTCAATGCTCTCTCGCGATTCCCCGATAATAATCCTCCAAATAGACTCACTACCTGCCACATCAACACAAAATAATGCACATAGAACGTTGAAGTTTCGTATTACGTGATTTCATGAATTTAAATGTGAGGAGGAAAAAAGTTTTTGATCTTCGTTCTTCTCTCTTGAATATTCCTATTCATTCACGTCGTCATATTTTTGTGCTCATTTTTTTGCAAAGATGTGTGTATAGATGTTCACTCTGTAGATGAGGCAGAATGAACAACCCTATTATGTGCATAATAATTACCGAGTTAACATCACTGCTCCAAAGGAATATACCTATATTTACACGAATGAATGAAGAAAGAAGGCTTTGCTTAGTCTACCTCGAACTATATTTGATTTTCCACTCACTGGCAGTAATGGATAGACATGTTAGAAAAATGAATATGTTTGCTTGTTGAAGAGTGGTTTTAAATTGGTTATCATTTGCAAGAGCGTAATAATATTACTTTTAGTTCCACAACTGCGTTGTTGCATTCATGCGAAACCAAATTTCAGGCGAAGCACGAGATAATAATTATATGGGGTTATGGAAGTTACTTTTTTCATGTGGAAAGAAAGAAGCTGATGTGCTGAGCGTGGCTGTTGGTTTTTTATGCATAAATATTTAATGTTTACCTACCAAAGAATGATGGAACGAGACTGGGAAACAGTTGTAAAGAAAAGAATTGAATGGATAAAATCAATCAGCAGCAGTACCCGTGCACAATCCTGTATCACCAATAGAATGCCTAGGTTTTACGTGTCCTATCAACGTGTTTAATGATTTTTTCCCTTCTTTTTTCGTTTTCCTAGGAAAATGAAACCATACTATTTTTAGTGTTTCTACACGCGTACAGTTAACATTTTATAAATACCTTTCCCTAGGAACGAAGAGACCGGATGAGACAGGGTGGAAGTGAAACATCATGAAATCGGAATGGTGTGGTGTACTCGGCTCACTTGTAGAAACTCGATTTTTAAGCAGCCGACCAAACCAGGAGGACAGAGAAAGAGGGAGAGAAAGAAATGATGAGTGAAAATCCGTTTTTGTTGTCGTCGTTGCCCTCTTCTTTCCTCCGTTTCCCATTGCATTCTATAGTATAGAGGTTTGGTTTGGTCGTCATCTATTTTTTCATTCTCTCTCTCTCCCTTTCCCTGCTTGTGTATGTGCACCTATTTAGTTTCCTTTCAAAATTCAATTCACCGAGTGAGAGAGAGGAAAGCAAGAAAGAACAGGACAACAAAATAAAATGCTGGCTATTACACGTACATACGTACGCTTGTACTTTTTATGTGTATGATTATAATGTCGACAGCAAAGTCTACACAAGCATTATAGAAAGAAACTACAGGGCATATATTTACAGCATATTATTCTATGTTCCTTCGCACCCTCTCCCTTTGCACCAAAACTAGAGCTCTTTTGGGAGTTGCTGGGACAATAGTAGTGGCGGCAACGGTGGTGGTGGTGTGGAAGGGAGTAAATGCAATCTTTACGTGTGTCGTGTATGTGCATTTGGACCGTGGGAGACATTACAATATGTCGATATGTGATCTGTGACTGTTATATTCGTATTATTGGCAATCATAATAGTAGCATGAGCACTGGACAGGGAATGAAGTGGTACAACGGTAGTTGAGTTGGAAGTGTAGTAGTGGGTGGTTGGAGGAGAAGTGGTAGGTATAGTGTACTTAACTCATACTCCATTTACTCCATCATCATCGTCGTCACATGAGTATTGGTTTATGGTTATACACGTAATATTACTTGTCGCTCTCCTGTGTGTAAAAGAGTCTTTGACAAGAAAGGGAAAAGATTACTTTTATACTGCGCCCAAGCCATACATTGCATTGGTTTGGTCACAATCCTAGTCTCCCCGGGGTTGGTTTGCATGGGTTTTGCCAGGCAGGCATGGACGAGAACGGGATGTAAAACTTACAACAGGATTCCCAGGCGAACTGGACAAACAAAGGACACAACTTTGAAAAAATGATGCAAGATGCAATGAAAGAGAGAAAAGGGAGAAGTTTGGAGTGCCACTAGTAGTGGTGGGTCTTTCATTTTGCCTTCTTTGGTCTCCGCTATGCCTTTGGTCCTTTCATCTCTATCTCTATCATAACAACTTTTTAGAATAAGTATACTGATTTCTTCCTTACTGATTCTCATTCTTCTGCTTTGTTTGGTCACAAACACCAACGTTGTTTGGGAATAGTAAAAAACTACTTTGCGTGTACTCAACTGAACGGAAAGTCATGCATGCAAACAATATTATTATTATGACGGTAGATTTCCCATCACTTTTTTGTCCTTCTTGTTGCACATCATCTAACATGTACTACGTGTAGGATGCACTCTAATGGAAATGTATATTATGTGGGTTAGTGACTGGACTACAATGAGAAAACATTATCATCCTATTTCCAGTCGCAATCCTCAATCCACTACTGTATGTGCGTATTTATGCATTTCGTGGACAATAATTTGGATTCATAATAATTCAGAGGAACTGGATAACAATAAATTAAGCGCTGAATACGAAAAAAAGTTGGTGATAAGTCAGTGACTGTTCCGTCGTCTAGTCTGGTTCCTTGTTTTTCAACAACATGAATGATGTTGCTTACTTAAATACTTATCATCTACACATGACTGGTAATTTCGGAGTAGCAGCGAAACAGCAAGTAATAATAACTTATCATCGAGTAGCGCTAGTCACACTATTACATTACGATGGTCTGTCCTGCAGCTCCGGCTAATAAATGCACATTTGAGCTGCTTGGCCTTTTAGCTTATTAGACTCGAAGCATTTGACCACATTCATTACCCAGAGGATGCATCAGACACATGCAAAGCTGTTAAACATATAAATTGTTTACGATGTGGTTGTTGCTTCCATAGACGAAAGATGTATTAATGACCTTCTATTAATAACTTTACTATTTAAACCTGTATGTTTTATGACTTACAAAACATTTAGCCAAATGACAACTGGATCAAATCAGAGCAACCTGTATGTACAACGAATATTGAGTATATATGTGATTTTCAGTTAATTGAAGAACTTTTAAATTAGCTCTACATAGTAACCATTTGTCCCTTGCCTATAACATGTAAATGCATCTTTGACTGTTTAACATATCCAAAAAATTCCCACGTCTTCTTGAAGCGCCGTTTCCATCGTACTTTTATCTTCTTTCCACATTACTTTTGTATTTCCGCTTACATTTGTTAATGTGTAAAATGTAAGGAGCAACAGTCAAACAAAGCAAAAGCTGTGAGTTGTGTAAGTACCAGTGGAAGTGGAAGGAAACGGCATCATTTCATATTATTACTGTATTCATTTTTAGATATGTATACCATTGTCATTGTCGTAAACGCCGCCATCAACTATGTAAAATAATCAAACAATACGACGAATATTGTACATGCCTCCGTGCAACACCAGTTGTTGTTTTTTATATATTTTTCCACGACGGCGACTACGATAAAAAATAAATGCTGTTGCTGCGTGCTACTACCTCGCTATTGGCATATGTAGGTACCAAATGGGAAACTTCCACGAACTGTGATGCCGATGTTGTTGTTGTTTCGGTTGGACAAGCAGTAGGTTATTGGTGCTGTTTTTGTGGTGTCTCGGCTGGACTGGGGTATTAAGATAAATCTAATGCGAATCTGGCGTTCTTCTTGGTTGCACTTTTATTATATGAAAACACAGCACATATAAAAAAGTCTCTTCTCTTATTCCTTTTTTGCGTTGCGCTCCTCCACACACAGCCCTTTCCATTTTCATACAACTTTCATTTCATTGCTCCACTCACACCCGCCCGACAGCAGCATTAAAAACTGCTACGGAAAGGCAAAGAAGTGTATATTTTTTCGTTTGGAATAGACCGAACATTATGCAATAATAATGGTATTTTATGTGATCATGCAAGAATATCATGTGTCGTACGACGTACTATTAGTTACATCAGACTCGGCAAAAAGAATACAAAATACGACTAAAAAGTACTTCAGAGTGTGCATGTTTGTATGTGTGGGTATATTCTTGCAGACCTCACTTACATAACGCTTTAACTTACTTAAAGCTCCTACTCAAATACTCAAACATGAAGTACTTACGGTCCACTTATCGTTAGCCAACCAGGCAGTATTCGTTTTCTTCTTCTTTTTTTCTGTCAGCAAGCAGCAGCATTTGAATTCTTATTCTTAAGTTTCTTTTGTGCCAGCTAAAACCTTAACAATAAATGTAAGACCCTCTTGTCATTCTTATTCCACCCATATAGATGCACCGGGCACTGCTACGTTCATCGTTTCATTTTTTCCTCATTTTGTGGGGTTATCCTTAGCTCGCCGCGCTGTACATGTGTACGTCTTGCCGTCATGCTCCTTATTTGCTTACACTTTACAACGAGCACGTGAGAGTGAAGCTTTCTTGAGCATTGTATAATAATACAAACGTTCTCCTTTTTTGTATAATATTTAATGTGTATGTAGCTAATATGCTTTTCTTGGAAGAAAATCTTTGTTGTTTCTTCCTGGTTTAGCGTTAAAAGTTGGCTTGGAGGAGAAAAGAGCACATATGTAACCAGTAACAGAAAAAAACGTAAAAAAAGTACATAGTCTTTCGTAGGATGCCAGATGTATAAGACTATTTCAAGATGTCTGTGTGGATGTGTGCAGTTTTTCAATGATGCTCTATACATAATCTTTTTAAGGGAACGTTCATACAATGTCGATATCAATAAGAATAGTAATATTATGTATATGTACATCACTTTTCTCAGAATTTTGTCAAAAAATTATAAAAGCGTGTGTGTACGAGAGCCCTGTCTCCTATTCTGCTATTTACTGCTTCTATTCTCTGGTGTGAACTGTGAACCAGAAAAAGAGGTACAACTTACAGCAGCAGTAACAACAGTTGTTCCTCCGAAAAAGTAGCGACAGAGAGTATAGACCACAGCGTGCATATTGTGCCACCACCCTACCAAGTGTACCGAAGAATGCCGAATTGCCGAGGAAAAAGCGGAGATTCATTAGCACTGTATTATAATATGACGCGAGGTGGGAGCTTTATAGCTTTCACAAAACACATGCATTGACATTTTTCACTGAATTATTTCACGAAAATACTTTCTGTTTGAGCTTCCCTAGAAAAACATCATTGTTATTGGAAATTCACAAAATTCCAAGTATGCTGGTAAATGTACATAGTTCCTTCTTTCTCTTTGAGTCGTTTTAGGTACGACCATCCATGTATGCATTCCGTGAACCTGGTAAAAATTCAATCCATTCAATTCACTGAGTCATGCACCACCACCAACGCCATAATAATCTTTTAGTGTGTACCTTGTGTATAACAAGGCTGTGCGGCAAAGCTATAAAACAGGAAAGTTCGTCCGCACTTCAGTTGACTGTTTTCAGTGTTCGTTTACAAGGAAAAGGCGGAAGGAACAAGGGAGCCATCATCATCATCATTGCATAATACACAGATCGTGTGACATGACATAAGACATCATGTATGTATCCAATCCACAATGCAAAATGCTGAGGGAAAGCAGACAGGAATTACTACTGGTTTTCGGGGACGGGACAAAGCCAGGCCTACCTACCATCCGCCACCGCCAGGCTATTATCATGGGGTGTTAATGTAAACTCATTTTCTTCTTCTCCACAATTCTCTAGACTTGCTTACACTCTTTGTTACTTCTTCTGCTGCTTCTTCACTTTAAAAACGATTCCTTGTAGCAAAAACCGATCCTTTCGGCATCGTCAACATCCCCACAAAATCTATTCATGCATGCATGCCAACACACCCGCGGACTTGCTACTACACACTGCTACCAACTTCTTCTTCTTCTTGTACCAGCAAAACGTTATTGTATTCAAACACCTCAAAATATCCTTTATTCCTCCACTACGACTTTTGTGGGGAAAATAATAAAAAAGGACGACGACAAAAGTAGGCTAGTCATCTTTACATTATATGTGCGTTCCATGGCTGTTTTACGTTTAACAACCGTATATTTACAACTACATAGATAATAGTAATGTGTAGGTACCCGTCCCACTACTACTCTGTCCAATTCCTTGACTTGTGTGCGACGAGATGATGATGGTGCATGCAACAACTTGGTTCGCTTCGTTTTTTTCGCCTTCTCTTGAGTAAAACTAGCAGGTGGTATCATGACATGACGACTACAAACACGATGACGGTGCGGTAAAGTGGTACTGTGGTGGTGGTATATGGCATTTCTCTCTCTCTCTCTCTCTCTCTGGTGGTTACCTCCATAATATTATGATGATGGCTCTTAGGCTGGCTTGTTAGAACGGTACGAAGAGCAGTCCACTCGTTTGTTTTTGCTATCATCACATTATACCTATTGCATTAAAATACGAACGACGACGTTTATAATATGTTGCTCCATTGGTGTAATCTTGATACAAGCAAGGCAGCAGAAGAGTGTCCAACAACTTTAATCTCCACTTCTTAGGCTGCTGGTTCTCTTATCATAAAATGTAGCAAAAGAAATACGAGTGATAGGAGTAAGAAGAATGGATCACAGACTTGGTTAGTACTTAACGATTGGCTCGTCTGTCTGTAAGATAATATAAGAACTCAACACACTGACAACAGACACAAATTCACAATGGTAAGACCTAGTATGTCTTGTCATGTTTTTATATAGCTTGCGATTCTGTCGCCCTTTCCGGTTTTTTCCTATAGTAGTGATGTATCAAGATAACCCACATTAAGTGATTCACATAAAAATCCGAAAAGTCCAACCAAACCCACAGACAAAACAAAAACGTTGAAAAAAGAACTAGGGTGGTAAGGCATCACATCGGGAAAACACAACGAGTGCCCCAATAAAGCCAAGTTGTTCTTTAAATTGAAGTATTTAAGTAGCAGCAAGCAGAACAGACAAGTAGGGATGGATGGGTGGTCAGGCTTTTCGTTTGCTGAATGAAGATGAGCAACTTATCAAAATTTGGCTTTATTAAATTTGGTGCAGGAAAACCTAAATTCTAAACTACTTCGCGCCTTCACTGCCAAGAGGTCATGGAACTGGACACATTCTAGTCAAGCCATGTTCTATCCATATTGTTACAATAGTATGTCTTCAGCTCTCGGTAGAGCTTCAACTGTGTATAATTTGGATGTCCTCTTATGTGACCAATCGAAATATATCGTATATTTCCTAAAGCTCGAAAATTTTTCATTAGGCTTGATTTTTTCATGAATATTTATAAATATGACATACTATACACCTAGTTTATTAGTTTTTT
>JAHZNB010007170.1:0-19107 GCA_027744295.1 Callyntrura guangdongensis | reverse complement strand
CGGGACTTAATAAAACAATAGAGGGATTACAGATTAGTGGAAAAGGGTGGTCGGTGGATGGGAATGATCCTTTACATGTGTTTTAAATGAAATACAAAATTAAATGAGTACTGCATTTCTAATTATGTACAATGTCAATGTCTTTGGTTGTGTGCAGTTTAATGTGCAAAACAACTCAGTCAGTTTAGAAAGTGAAAAAAGACATGTGTTGTTTGTTATCCGTGGACCATCATTTTCGTAATGATTCCAAATAATTTTGTTGAATTTAGCATCATCATCATCTACCCATGCATCGACCATGTAATCATAAAACTTTTGTATTTCTTCGTTGTTAATATTTTCTGATGAACTAGGGACTGACTCATGTATTAATAAAATACCGTCATCAGTTTTAGAAACCAGAAGCTACTTCTGGTTTTGGTCGAATAGTTTAAAATATTAAAAATTTGATGTAGTACATAATTAGAAACGCAGTACTCATTTAATTTTGTATTTCATTTAAAACACATGTAAAGGATCATTCCCATCCACCGATCACTCTTTACGTATATTATCCGTATTCCCATCCGCCAACCACCCTTTTCCACTAATCTGTAATCCCTCTATTGTTTTATTAACTTTCGTAAGCGAAGCTTAGGAAGTTAATTCTGTTCTACTTGGCATAATTGAACCAAATTTAGTACACTAGTACACGGGTACCTTAGGTCAACATTTCTCTTGGGATTGAATTTCACCCCCAGATGTCACTTCTGTCACGATCGCTTACGAAAGTTACATATTTGAGTTTTACACTCTTCTCGTTATTAAGTTCTCTTGATAAGAAATAGCGGAGTTTGAGACCATCGGCGTTCAGGACTTTACCTTCGGAGCGACTCTGGTGACATCCACCGCCTTCGAAATCAAAAAAGTCAACATAAATATTTCAGATAATTATCAATTAACAAAAAAACCAACTTTCAGCCCTCAAATAATTATCAGCAAATCAAATTACCAAGGCAGAGGTTCTTGTTGCTTTTTCACGTAGTTGGTGTAATCATACAAACGCCGGGAAAGTCCAAAATCGGATATTTTGGCACATTTCCACTCATTTAGAAGCACGTTTCTAGTAGCAAGGTCAGCATGAACCACCTACCAAGTACCAACACAGATGCAACAAATATTATTCCCTACCAACTTAAATAGGTAAATCCATAACAAATAGTAAATCTATACTTGTTTGGATGTGAGATACTCCATTCCATTGCAAATTTCCTGCGACCATCGTAACAAGTCGTGGGCCAAGGCTTCATCCAGTATATTTTTTCTCTCTAAATTAACGTATCGTCTTTTTACCCCATCACTGTCAGCACTTTTTATCCTATTACTCGGACCTGGTTTATCCTCATCACCATCCGTCTCTGTGTTTGCTCTGACCGCTTCATAACTCCTTAAATGAGACTCAAGAGATCCCATTTTGCACAACTCCAAAAACACGTACACCCTCCCTCTCCTCAACTCGGCAGTATAGGCGCCCTCCAAATAGATAATATGTTTGTGACTTCCCACGTAAGACAGTATCTTTATCTCTGACATGAGCCCCTGCAACGTCCTGGAGCACCCGTGAGCACTACTGGCTTGTCGATCGTTAATCATTTTAACCGCTACCGATTTCTCGCTTCCTTCCGTTTCCTTTCGCTTCATCGATGCCATACATACCAGACCAAACTCTCCAGAGCCCAACCGTCGTTTATCGTCTTTACAAGAACAGATCACAACGGAAATAATTTAACAAAGTCGTATAAAAATAGCAGGCGCCACCTTACAAATAAAACGGTACCAATTTTAAAGCTTCCTTTCGGCAACTCATACTGCTCCTTATCGTACGGTTGGCAATGGGCTGTGGAATTGCCATCAGCTTGAGCTAAGTGAATAAGTGGGTCGTTTGAAATAGATTTGTTTTCCATTCCCTTGAAAAACTCGTCCGCTTCATCCTTCCCGATAACGTACTTGGCTCGGTAGCGAACTACTAAGTAGGATGCCGAGGCCGTTAACAAAACAACGAATAGCATGGTGGGAAGGAGGATGAGCACGAGTAGATTGGGGTCTGATGGGCTACTATCAATTTGACTGCGATTTTCGTATAACCTTAACGCCACTACGAAATACCAAAAATAATTTTATAATGAACATATTTCCCCATAATTATAAGTTAACTTGTAAATAAAATTCATTAGTACTTTGACGTACTTCTCTTCTTATCTTCAAAAACGACGCCTTGATTCTCCGTAAAATTTTGAGTTTGTAACGTCCGCCACCAACCGCAGTTCTCATCCCCTTCAGGATAATCAAAAGCCGTGTCCATAGTAACATTGACCTTTTCTCTGGTAGCCCATTGGTTCATTTCATCCCAAAGGCGGGCCAGCCCAACAATTTCTGTGACATTGCTATCATCCTTACAACCAGAAGGTGTTACTCGGAATTCTATACTCGGTTTGTTAGACCGCACTATTGCGTTTTGTGCGTTTATACGGCAGCTTGTAAAGTTTGTGTTAAGTTGTTCCACAAGCAACTTTAGTCCTGCCATGATATCCTTTATGGTAACTGCCGCCTTGAAAATGATCGTGTCTACGGTTTCCAATTTGGGAAAGGAGGAGGAGGTCGATAAGTAATTACAAAAATTCACAGGAAGGATCAGTCCCAGCGTGAGAGTAGAGTTCTGTAGAAAAGTTATTCAAAACGGAAATTCAATCAAGAAATGATATTTAAAAAAAAATACCCGTATTGCATGAAGTAATATTTATGATAATAACCCCCCACCCCCGTCCACTTTCCAGCCGTTATATTTTTTCTGGCATACTCAATCCCGGGTAGAATAAATCTGTGCCAATGTTTGTCGCTATCATTGTGAATTCCTAGCTCCTTTTCCGCATTGTACGTTTCGCAATTCAACACAATTGTGGTAATACTATCGGCATAAACGCCATTGCCATAGTGGGCAATACTACCCCCTTTTTGTAAAGCATTTAAACTGGCATCCCACGAGTCATTTGAAATCCGCAGGGTTATAAAGACTCGCAATGGCACTTGGTCTTCAAATATGTCGACGCCCCCTGTGCCACTTTTGTTGCGTACCAAATTTCTTTTAAACTCAGCCAGATCTTTGACAAAATCCTTAATTTTATCCAAAGATTCCATGTCCATATCATCGGTCACGTCACCAATGGTAATTTTCTGAAAATGTTCGTACAACCTTTTCAGAAAATTGGACTCGCCGTTGCTCGTGTTGTTGTGATATATTAACTTGGAATTAGAAATGGAAATGCCAAAATATATCTTGCTAAATGTTATCGGAGATTGAAGCCATGTAATGTCTGTATTCGACAGAAGTTGTTGAACAACACGAGGCACTGTATCAGTGCTTAGATTTTTCAATGAGGCCTCCAAAACAAAGGTGACGGTATTGGAATTTTCCCAAAAGGGCATTTGTTTTTGACTGTCGATAGAAATAATGGAGCCGGTTGCTTGGTTCACAGACACAGGCCATGGAAAGATAAATCCCAAGTCCGAGTAATGTTGTTGGATATTTTGTGTCGCTGGTTGTCTTTGACAATTTTGCAGTTCTCCCTTAGTTTTCGTGGTGGATTGGCTATCATTGAAAAATATGGCGGTTACAATACTTCTCAGAGAATCGTCTTTTTTGGGCAAAATTTCTGAAAGGAAGAATCCATCTCAATTGAATATTGTCAAGATGCATTGGATAAAATAACGAAATAGAATAAGAAATTACCTCGAATTTGCTCAAGATATTTGTTTTCCTGACAATTTTTCAAGTCTAAAATTAAACCTATCGAGTAGTTGTGTGCAGAGTTCAAAAGCTCATGGGTTCGTGAAATATTCTGCTTCATTAACGGTGCCGTTGCTTGGGATACAAAATTATCGCGATAATTAAACAAAAATTGGGTAACTGTTCTCGGAGATTCAGAATTTACTTTGTCTGCAGCGTCAAGGATGTGAGCATTGTTTACGTTCGGGCTAAGAACTATCCATATTTCCACTGGCTTCCTTGCTGCTGGTGACAGAGTATAGTTGGCACCAGTTCTTTGTACCGTCTTCCCGGAACTAGTTACATTCTTATTGAAAACGGAAGCCTTGGTCAGTATTTCGGTCGCCATTTGATTTCCTAAATAAATACACACAAATCTCATCTCTCCCTGTTGTTATTTTCCACCGGGCTGTGGGCACTAGTGGGCACAGATCATTATAAATCCTCACCTGTGACGCTGACACGCTCAAAAGGAAGGAGGAGCCTTGGAAACGTGACAAAAATACTGTTCATAATTTCCATTTTTTGTTCTGACGATGCCCGCTGGTAATTGTCGAAAATTTTGTGGAGGTCTTCCGTCCTTAGTAAACCTACCATTCCAGCCTTTGAAATAATTTTGGGCTCCTGACAATCATAATAAATTACACTTGTCTCATCACGAAAAACTACTTGAGTAATTTTAAAAACTAAAATGGTAAAAATTATTCCAGTATTAGTTGAACCTGGGCCTGAGCATTGCTCAACGTCACAAGAAGCAGCCATACTGTTAAAAACCTGAAACAGCACAAATTCTTACGGCCTTCAATGTAACCTTGGAGTTTGAGACGGAGAGGCATGATATGAAGGGTTAGTCTGTAATTCACTATTTTCACGTTAGCTTTACGACTTATCCATCCATAATCCATCCTAGCCTTTCATTTTAATCAACTATGTCACGTCAAAGCGTCAACTGACAAGCACAGTGTAGTTTCTGGTTGCTTATAAAAGTTTAAGTGTGAACTCGAAGTAGCACTGATATTTCTTGTTATTGCCTCTCGCCCTACTCTTTACTTGGTAACAGTTTTACTCGGTATGTGGTCACTTGCAGACAGGATGTGATGCGGTTGAAAGAAAAGGAGGAAACATATACGTAATAAACCACACAAACATGAAATATAGAAATGCGGCGAAGACCAATTCCCTTCAAATCCTCGCCACCTCAGTCACCCTCTCCCATCAACTCGACCGTGCCCTACACCTCGTCCTAGAGTGCCAGGATGACAAAATTTTTGAATAGTTTGAAATCAAAAGTTAGTTTTATGCTCCATAATAAAAAATTGCATAAAATTATCATTTTTAATTGGCACGGAGCATTTTCGGTCCATTTATCCGATCAATGATCACCGTCCAACTTGAAACGTATGCAGGTCACAGCCGTGGGTATGTGTAATCAACATAACAAGTTTCGTCGGAATTGGTCAACTGGAGCTGGAGTTATATTACCTCGAAGGGACAAACGGACACAGCACCAAACCATAAACCGGCTTCGCTGCATAATAAAAATAAGCCATAAATAAGTCAGTTTTCCTATACAGCCATCAAAAGTACGAGATTATCGATACACTTTATCAAATTTATGCAGATAATTTGGCCATATATGCTGAGGGTCAAAGTTTAGCGGAGATAAATGATAAATTAAAAAGTGCAATTCAATTCAATACGCGGTACAAACACAACTGTTGAACTGTTAAATATACAATGGCATTTTGTGTGGTCCCCACTATCTTACAATAGTATTACTGCGTAAACAACCGAGTTTCTTTCTGACTTGGCTGCACAACCAAGGAAACTTTGTTGCAACTTGCTTCCAAGTACTGATACCAATTGCAATTCTATGCCAAGTAAAAATTCTAGATATTCAGGATTCAACACAGAACATTTAAAATCAGTGAAATTTTCTGTGGTTTCCTACTATAACTGTGGACTTGCAATGTACAGGTATTTATCATGTCAACCGGCGCCGATGTTAGTGCCCAGAGATTTCAAGCGGGTTACGTCGTCAGTTTTTCCGGTTAATTGTTACATTGTTTGGTAGTTCGTCAGTGCTGGGGAGTCATGTTTTGCGTATTGACTTCAGAATAAATGACGATGACGTATAGTAATTGTACGAATGCATACGACAAAACGAATGTGACGATAAAATTAAAATACTAGTGTAAACCACACCACAGACTTTGCGTAGCAGGTGGGAAGCTTGACTACATACTGCATTGTACAGTTTCCGATTTCCAAAGGATCTGTCCACTAAACATTTTTCTTATTACTTTCGACAGTCAACTGAAGGAATCCAAATTTTTGCAGTTTCTGGATAGTGTACCCTAATACAAAAATTTGGTAGCCAAATTACATGTATACAGATGTTTGAAAAATAATTTTGTAAAATACCAAAAATGAACTGTTTTCTCGTTTTCTGCCGTAAAATGGTAAAAATTTAACATAGGCTGCCAAAATTAGTACCAATCAACCTCTTATTAACCCAACTATGAAAACCCTGCTTGGTATTCATTCATGCGATTATTAGTACTTTGCACGTCCACGTCCACCACGTCATTAATTACGATATACGAACTACAGTAAATGCTACATTTTTGTACATACATAATTGGTGTCGCAAGACTTACCATATGACCCATTCACCCATCAAAAGAGGATCCAATGTGGTGTATGTGGCAATGAAAAAGTCTCACGTTGCCCCATACCTTATCCTAGAATTGCTCAGATAACTTACCATTAGTAATACCTTCAGTTGTTTTAACTGTACCGATGCCAGTTCATTTTAGCATTTTAATTTTCTCCTTATACTACCTTTCCGTACGGAGGAACAAATTAGTACTACTTTATTTAGTAGTATCGAATTCAGAGTTTTTTCGGCTGGGTTGATGGTTGAAAGGGAAAAGACGAATTCCTTATTTGCTCAGCAGAGATTTTTTAAGTGGGGAAAGTTGGTAACCAAGGTTGGTTCGCGAATTCGTATTTTTGCTGACCAAGGATTTTTCTAAAAAATAAATCAGGAGCAGTTATCGGAGAAAGACGGTTTCTTATTTTGTTTACCAAGAATTTTTTAAATTGGGCATAGATGGATGGCAGGCAAGCGATTTTGGTTATTTTTGCTCCTGAGGGACTTCAGAATGTTAAGGTCCAAGAAAGTTTGTCCACGTGCGATATTTTTTACTTATGCGCAAAACAACGTCATGTTTTATCTATTACTATAAAACTTTGAACTCTGGTCTAAATCTACACACTAGTTCATCGTTCGTCTGTGTGCGAGACTCGAGAACAAAGTCAAGACATGGTCAATTGTCCAATCAGCGCAGGACTTGTCGACAAGTTTCATGAATGTACTCAAAACTATGTGAAATATAAAAAATCCTTTTTTCTCGCCGGTCTGATAATAACGCTGCATGACAAGTTTTACCACGATCGGATGATAGCAGGACCTGAAATACACGCAATCTCTTGAGAACGTTTCGCTTGATTTTCTTCCTTTATGGCACGCGACCACTAGACTGCGAAAGAACATTTTTATGTTTACGCTGACGTTATGTTATCTAAAAAGATATTTTATTTTCACTTTGTAATTGCAAGTTATGGTAATAACTTGAAGGCGTCAAAGAAAATACAAGAAAAGTCAAATTGGATCATTACGACGACGACGGATAACGAGACACATACATCAAACAACAAGTAACAACTGACTTCTTTCGCTCAGCTTGAAAGTGCTGATTATTTCGAGTGATGAAAAACGGACAAGTAGTAATTGCAATAAAGATATAATAATCAGTGTGGTAGTTAGTAGTGCTAACTGGTAATTATATTGGTAAGTTGTTGTAGTTTGTGTTATTGTTACGGTTATTTTTATGATAATGATGAGTGCGTCAAGTGATTGCTGACTGGAAGGGTTCACTGGTCATAAAAAGGTGCACGCTACCTATCGCTATCCTGCTGTTGGAAAAGTGTTTGATTTGATTTTGGAGTAAATTTTGGGTGGAAGGGAAACGTATACAAGTTCTTTTTATCCGTTAGTCCAGTAGAATAAATCGTAAGAAATCGTTACCAATGGTAATAATAATCATACATAATAAGTAATGGTAATCGTCGTAATAATTAGCACAACAGAAAGTTATCGTCACTGGAAATGTTGGCTTCGTCCCGCCGTTCACTGAAAATACTTGATGGCGCTCACGCTCAAAAATTTCTCAATAAAGATTTCCGAGTCGAGGACTGCAATGTGGGCAGCCCGTCCAATGATTGAGTTGGCCGAATGGGAGGCAATGGCATGGTGCACGTCGTACCGGACCAACTTGACGTTGTTCGTCAGAATCGGGTTGAGAATGTTCATCACCATTTCACGGTATGCCTCACCTACAAACAAATTCAAGATAGTCAACTTAGAAAGGTTGGTTGTGTGTTGAGTTGAAGGAAATTGTTTCGTACCAACGACGGAGCCATCCTTGAGGGACTGCTTGCAGTTGAGAGATAACAAAAATAATGAAATAAGGACCTCTGCACAAATAAGTTGTATTGAAACATGCTGGATGGAGTAACACATACCCATGTTTACGAGTCCACTGCCATTGTACAGGGTCCCGAGGTGGGGTCCACTTAAACTCAAAAACGTGTGAAGCTTTGGAAGGAGATGAGCCAGCTGGGGTCTTGTGAGCGCGCTGCGAATAATAATGTTCCCCAGGGAGTGACCCACGAAACTAATGCGAGTGGGGTTTAGCTTGTTGGTGTCCATGTACGCGAGAATCTCAGCGACAAACTTGTCGGTCATTTGGGAAAAGTCGGAAAATGTCAACCCGTCCTGGTTTTTCTCGCTCATGAGGAAATGAATGTTCTGGCCGGGGAGACTGACCTCCAGGTAGATTTTAAAGAGACGTAAATCGTGACAAGAGCCGTCTAGCCCGTGAACACAGATGATGAGGTGAAGACCCTTTGGGTGGAACACACGCAGCTCGTCTGGAATAAGAAAGTAAGGAATAGTTTGGAACGACGGCTGTTGTTGTTGAGGTTGGGGACCGGTGGCAGAGGGGGGCCCTCCGCCCACAGGGGTAGTTGGCACTTTTGAGCTGACTAGGGCACTGTTTGTGACACTAGCGAGAATCTTGTGATCCTGTAGAAGACAATTGCAGTCCAATGAGCCCCTTCGGTTTTGGGACGACAGCGTGCTCATTGACGGAGCAGCGGACATCATCAATGCCATGCTGGCTCGTTTGGGGGTTACTGCCGCAGATACGGACTCTCCCAAACCCACCCCTCCGCTTCCAACAGGTGTATTTTGTGGAGTATTAGAGGCCGAGCTTAGGTTGATGGTCCCGTGTTTACGGTACTGCAGACTGGAAAACTTTTTGGGTTTCAGAGGAAATGTACCCTTGCTATTGTTGGATATTTTCCCCTTCTCTTCTGGATCCTCTTCCACACCTCGTCGTGCATTCTTCGATTTCTTCCTTTTCTCTTCACCCTCCTCCTCCAAATCTCGAAACTCCTCAGGAGGACACAATGGTGCAAGGTTTGTCATTGGCGGGATCATATCGTCAGTTCCCCCGGACGGGGGACTAATCGTCGCTGCGTTCGCCGTTGCTTGGTTTACCCCTCCTCCAGTATCCTGAAACTCTTTTGGAGGCGGCACCACCATTGGTGCCGATGCACTTCCCAAAAATAATTGAAGTCCGTTTGCCTTCTTCCTCTGACTCAACTCCTTCAGCAAAACAGCCTTGGATGTATCTCCCCCTCCTCCGCCAGCCTTCTGTTCCTCTTTCCGTACTTGCTCGTCTTCCTCACTACTGCTAATCCCCTCAATCACACGCTCATCGTCTTCGTCTTCACTGTGCAGGGCATCCGGGGTTTCGCTGCTATTGCTAACCCACCCGCTCTCCTCACTTGTCTGGTCAATGTCCAGCTCACTCTGGTTGCTGTAACTGAGGTAGTACTCCATACTGGCCAGGTCACTCAGCAACGGCGTCGAATTGTACTTTCGCATATCGGCTCCGCTGCTACCTCCACCAGGATGCATTGTCAGGATTAGTTCCTCCCCTTGATCTTCCTCGCGACACCCTTGACTATTCAACTGATGGTGACTTTGTCGCTGCGGATGATAATGGTGCTCATCAGCGGGCGCTCCATCAGCCGCATATCTCCCTCCTCTGTGATCCATTACTCCTACCCCCTTATCCTCTCCCCCAGAAGTGGTAGACGAGTGTCGCCTTGGCAACGTGTTTGTTCCCGTGTCCATACTCCTCGGTTGTAGCAACAAAGTTGTCGGTTTTACCAGAGGCGCCAGAGCACCTTTCTTCTTCCTCTTCTTTTTCTGTTTTGACCCTCCCAAGTCCACCACCCCGTTGACCACTCCAATGTTGTTGGTCGCCATTGCAATCACCTCATACTTGTTAATGCTATCCTTATTCAAATTATTGCTTTGTCCAATATTGCTGCTCGTATATATGCCATTTAGACCCCCGGAGGTGGATTTGCTCCCGGAAGTAGTAGCCGCAACAGAATTGATTGTCATGCCAGACTTGAGGCTGAGTTTTCCAGTGGATGTGATTATCGGATCAATTACCACCGGCTCAACCCCAACTCCAGTGCCACTGATACTCCGCTGTTTACCACACTTTGAGAGCGATTTGCGGTTAATAATGGGATCTTCCAGCTGGGTTGTCACCACCGAATTTTGTCCGCCTCCTTTGTTGTTGTGTGTATGCTGCGAGGAGGAAGACGATGTGCTCGAGGTGGAGCTTACTACCGTGGCTGACTTGACAAATTGATGCCCATGATGGTGGTGATGGGGTTGACCGTGATGATGTCGATGTCCACCACTCCCGCCATGGGTACCGTGATCAAAGGACGGTGCCTGCTGAAGAATCCGCGCATCCTGGAGTAGATCCAAGCTTTTACTGTGACTTGGCGGTTTCTTTCCCCCACTTCGACCACCTGACCCACCACCTCCCCGCAATGACCCTGTTGCAATTACTGCACCTGAAGAAGCACCTGAAGCTCCGCCCATCTGAAGCATTTTCTCAGTATTCCCCAAAACTGCCAAAGGATTCATTACCCCAGTACCCCCGCTAGCTCCGACTACTGCTGCAAGTTTCTGCTGTTTCAACAAAATCTCCGCCATTCCGCAACTGCATTCATCTGCTAAACTCAACGCTGTGCTCCCGATACCACTATCCCCACCGGATGTGGACAACCCACCACTGCTCGCACTGTACTTGTTTTGGTGCTTTGTACTGCCCATCACCGAATTTGTTCCTGTTGACGTGCCTCCCACACATCCTCCCCCTCCTCCTCCACCACCACCACCGGACAGAATCATCATTTCCTGAGGCGGTAAACCCGCCATTTGCTGATACTGGGCCAAGGTGGAAAATGTTTGAATATTACGGTGTTGCTGTAACGCGCTTGTAGGACACAAGGTCATCATCACCGCGGCGCCTCCTCCCTGACCCGCCTGTGTCTCTTGCAACGATATAAATTGATCTTCAAAAATTATCGGTATTGTTTGAGCATCTCCATCCAACTCGCCACATTCCAGGGATAAGGGACCGTAGTTCAAACTTTTCTTGAGAAGCTCCACAATAGGAGTGTAGTCTTTGGCCGTGTATGCGCTTCGTAGGGGATTTTCCGTAATGTAGAATCCCTCCTCAAACCGCTTTACTCGTTCGTAGTGGTGCAGCTGACTGAGATACACGCGCACCGGCTCCTTACCAATTACCAGGTCGAGGAAGCGATGCCAAAGAAGAATGTTCTCGGCGCACAGTTGGGCAATGTCCTTGTGGCACTGAATTAGAAAGTCTTCAATCTCCTCCTCGCTCTTGCTTTTTCCGGCCTTGATAAGGCGGTCAAAGTCAGAGGATTTTGTGTAGTTTGTGAGAAAGTTGACAGAGCGTACTGAGTCTATTAGATCGTACTTGCCCAGAACCTGAAGGAATTCGATGAGTTTGCTCTTCAGGGAAATGTTGGACTCCATCAGAATCGCCATTAGAGTCTCGTGAGTGTGCTTGGCAGCAACCAGTTTGGTTGTGGAGTATGGGTTGCCATGACTTGAGTGGCTGGTCGCGCTGGGCACACACCCGGTAGTACCCGATCCGGATGAGGTATTTAGGAGGAAGTCAGGGGATTTTGATAGCGATCCTTTCGTTATGTGGACAGCGATAAGTCCACCGTGAATTGAGATTGAGACGGCGCACAGATGGAAGTAATCGAAAAAAACGGGGCGATAACAGTGGATTCCGACGTGTTTACTGAGATTTATTTGGAGAGTCCGAGAGGATACGACAGTGTCGTTGAAACAAAGCTTCAGATCAAGCATATACTCAACGCGGTGTAGTTCCTCCAGAAGGCGGTTGGAGGAGTTGTTTTCGTGCAGTTGAAGGTGTACGCGAAATAAAATGAGGTCCTGCAGATCGATTTCCTCGTTGCGGAAGAGAATACGGAAGGATCGGGAACGCGCCGAGTTGGTGGATGTTATCGAGGAAGAGCTCTGTAAGGATGTGGTAGAAGGGGATGGCGTTGTGTAGTGGTGATGGTGGGCAGCCAAGGAGGACCCCAACGGCGAGGAAGAAGAGGGAGGAGGGGGCGGCGGTGGGGGAGGTGGTGGTGGTACAGGTACTGTGGTGGAGGCAACTGATCCTGAAGTGGTTGATCCATTAACGGCAGCGGAGCCGGAGTTTGAGCTTTCTAAAGGTAAAATAAACATACATAATGTAAATAGACAAAGAAAAATTAAAAATATATTTTCTTTTTGAAACTGATGTTAAACTGTTATTTAAAAATGTACTTTTGTGTTTGCCGGAGGAAATTGGGCCTGACGACGACGAAGCAGCGAGATTCGCGGCCGCAGCAGCAGAAGAAGAACAGTTAGAAGCGACTACACCTCCACTGCCCCCGCCAGTTGTGGCGTTGGCGGCGGAAGTGGATGAGTTTTGTTGATTGTTATTGGCAGCGGAGGAGCCCAGGTTAATTTCGACCCTGGCAGGAAGCTTGGTTATCACACGTAAGCTCACTTGCAATTGGTAGTACCTACACGCAACATACAACATTCAACATGGAAAATATTAAAGTTTAAAAAGTATTATTATTACAAAATTATTGCAAAATTACCAACGAAAAATTACTATTTGGGTTATGAATCGGTGGTTTATTACAGTTATTGTTACATGCGCAGTAATGTCATTATTGTAATCAGCTGAGCATAAAAACATGAAACCCCAAAAACCACAAATTCCCACGCAACACAAAATAAAATACATATCCAACATTCGTGCAAAAATATTTTACTGTTTCTACCGAGAGGTTACTTACCCCCTGAGAAATAAATCAACGTTGTAAAACTTGTAGAGTTCAAGACAAAACTCGAGGGTGGCTTGTAGCTCGTTATTGTTACCACCGCTGCCACCCCCGTTGGAAGAAGTGGTCGTAGAGGGGGAAGCTGTCGCCATGATTGGGGTCCCCACAGTAGCCCCACCACCCGTATAAATCGGTGTCATCATTTAAAACTAGTCGCACACAACACCGGTCTGTATGCGACAACTAAACTATGTATGTAATTAAACGCTATAAAATTTAACTAAAAACTAGACAACAAATACTTAATTAATTCTTTGGTTTCGACTCTTTCTCCCCATGTCCCCCTCATCACCACGACGACCTAGTTGGCATATTTACAATTGACGAGGTTACCGTTGTCATCTCCATGACAGTTGTTGACTAGAATCATTTAATAACAATTAAAATTAAACCCATTACAACTTTTTGAGGTACAAAATTATTCATTACAATTTAACGCGTAATTTACACTAGTGGCAATCGATATTTAAACATTCTACAAACTTTTTCACAATAACAAACTGGTACACTGAAATAATTCTCCCCGTCACCCCAATCAGCTGACCACAGCAACATGGTCAATGCATTACACAGACGACACTAAACTGACTGAATTAAATTAAACCCAAACAACACCAAAAGACTAGAAAAACGCAGGTAACTAATAAACGATTTTGTTAACTCCTATTTTCCCCCTTCATTAATGTTGCCACTAATAAACACCTTAAGGACAGCGATGGAAAAAGTACAATATTAAATTTCTCATCAAAAATTCAACTGTATGCTCTCATCTCACCATGGTCACTCGCACACTCCTCCTACTCCTACTCCTACGCTCTGTTTTCATTAAATAATTTATACATTTCTCCTGCTTCTAGGATTTTTTTTTGCTAAAAAAATAGTTGTTTAGTCAGGTCAGGTGCAAGCAGGTGTACTGTACACATAAAATAGTAAAAAGACTAAAGTGTATTCTCTCTCTGTTGATCTGTGTGGCGTGAAGTCAGTACTTGTGTGGTCGGAGGAGGATGTTTAGCCTCTCTTGGAGGAGATCAACTGACTTGCAGATAAAAATCAGTTCCGAGAAGTGAAAAAAGAGCTGGGAAGCTGATGATGAAGAAAATGATGATGATGATCAAGTACGTCTTCTTGACTGTGTGGAGTGAATGTGAAAAATGTGATGATCTGTGGAGTAGTGGAGTGGAGTCAAGAGGAGACGAGGATGATCGGATGGATGATGATGTTTAGTGGAGGCAGTGGTGAAAAGTGAACGTGAAGGTTGAAGTATGAGTTGAAGCTGAAAGAATCCATATAAATAATCAAAAAAACTCTTGTTGTGCGTCTGGAGTAGTAACAGGCGAGTGTGTCAGTGTGGAGTGGAGTGAGTATGGAGAGAAGCTTTTGGAGTAAACGTTGGTGGAGGTAACCAGCACACAGCACTGACTGCGAGAAAAAAATGAAAGGAGCACAGACTGACGGGGAATAGAATAGCATGTAGCATGCACGTCCTCCTCGTAACAGTCGTAAACTCGAGAGAGGTAACCCAGGGCTTAACAGCGAGAAAGCGAGAGAGAGAGAGAGAGAGAGCACATAGCAAAGGAGTGTTGTGTGTATATACTTGTGTTGTAGCAAGGGAAGCACGTACACGAAACAGTATTAGCGAAGCAAGTTGGCGAGAGAGAAGAAAGGAAAAAATAGAGAGAAAAAAGTTGTTTTGAGCACAATTCCTAGTCAGTCGGTGAACGTCGGCCAAATTTTAGGACTTTCAACGCAACCAAAAATTTAAAATATTTTTTCAAAAGTTAATATTTACAGAGCAGAGGAAACCCAATTTTCATTTTTATGGAAAAAAAAAATCGCTTTTTTTAACAATAAATCAGGGTGTGTCGTAATAGATTATTAATCAATTTATAAGGGAGGGGCGCTGTAAGATTTTCCTGTTTTTTTTTTGTTAAAAATATGGCCAAATTTAACAACTTACCTTCCCCTAATTAGCGTATTTTTTCCTGTTGTCCTCTCCTATTCTCCTACGGCACCGACTGAATTCTCCAGTTTCTATTCCACCGTTGCTCTCACTCCTTCTCCCTATTATTATGTGGCTAGCTGTCTTGTTCATCTGTTTTATCAATACACCATAATACACTCTACTATTTCAACAGCACAAGCACAAAATGTGTCCACACACACACACACATGCCTCCAACATTTTCTTCCCTTCTCCTCCTCGAAAGAGCCTACTCTACATTTCCCCTCTCTTCTCGCGCTGCCTCCATAATATATACTTTTTATGCTTCTTGCCTTTGCCTCCTCTTTTCTCTCATTTGCTGTTTTGCTTTCAGCTTTCTGATCCTCTCTCTTCTCTCGCTCCACAAGACCCAGCTTAACTTTTTGTGTGGAGTGAGAGAGAGATACCCGCAGCAGCACAAATACAAATTCACAAAACCGTAATAGTAATATATCATCAGAGAGAGAGAGAGAAGGTTATTACCTATACCGCTTTTTTCCTCATAATACCCCCATAACGGGAGCTATATAAACAAACTAGGCTGGCATTCTCCTATTAATAATAGCAATAGCTTTGGTAGTGAAACTTTTTTCCAGAGAAAGTGGTCGTGGCGAGAAGAAATTCCCCACCACCACACACAGTTGCCTTTCACCAATAAAATAACTTGTTTAGGGAGAGAGAGAGAGAGAGAGTTATCCAGCTTTATAAAAATGTGTGTATACATGATACGGCATTTGAGGAGGCTTCTTCTTTTTTCGCTCTGGCGACTTTTCCAACTGTTCCGGGCTCAACACAGTCTGTTTTGCTGGCAGCAGCTGAAACCAAAACCTGAAATCCCCTTTAACTCTCTCTCTCTCTGGGCAACTTTGTTGGTGCTGGACTGCTTGTGGAGTCTTGGGGAGTGAAGAAAAGAAAAAGTAGGGAAGACGATAGTCCTCGAGACACGACAACTCCAATACAAAGTGGGATGATGAGAGAGAGAGAGAGAGCCAATAATACCGAGAAAAATATCAATATCAAAAGCAGCCGTGAATCGGGAGAAAGCAAAAGCTTAAAAATCTCCGAGAAAAAGGGAACGAGAATGACGACGATGATGACGCCTCCGACAAAATATATCTCCTTTTCTTTGGAAATACGACTACCGTCGTCATCATCATGATCATCATGGTCGTGACAAGCTTTTATACCAACAAGCCTTTTTGCCTCCGGCAGCAGTCAACCTTCTTATTTCGGAAGTGGTTCCCTCCACATAGAATAGAAGTAGGTATTTTCCCAGAGAATTGCTCCGCAGGAGGGGGAGGAGAGAGAGAGAAGTGTTTTTGTACGTGTGTGGCCTTGCTTCTTTCTTGCTATTCTTCTCACTCAGTTCGCATTCATCATCGTCCCATTAGCTATGCACATGCAGTACAGCCTATTATTACGAGAATAGCCCGCGTCGCCACTCTCACAGCAGCATACAAATATACGCTGGTTTCTATTCCCCATTTGGCTCACCGTCGGCGGCGTCATCATTTATTTTCCTCCCAGCGACTACTCCACTTGTTTCATTTCACTCTTACCGCCTCCGCGTCAACTGCCTAAAATCTTGGCAGAGGGGCTGTTGTACCACTTTCTCAAGAAGAAGAAGAAGCATCAACAAACTGGAAATGTAGAGCAGAACAAATCTTTTTGCTTTCTTTTGCGTTTTTATAGTACTTTGCCATTCCTTGAATTCTGTTTCATAGGGGGCGGGGAACAGGAAGAAGCAGCAGTGGTGGTGGTGCTCGTTTAAAAGATGCATGTAAAAATGGCGGGTAAAGGGGGAAATGAGTTGGGAGAAATTCAACAAGAAAAATGGATGATGACGACTCTGAGAAGAAGGAGGACGAGAATTTTTTTCGGGAAATGGGAAAGGGTTGTGTGAAAAAGGAAAGATCGGAGGATACGTCAGAGTTAGGAAAGGAACTGCTTGGATCCCAGTACTGTGATTCATCATTTAGTGGTCTCCAAGGGGAAAACAGGCTGCCACTTGGCAAAAAATACATGACAATGTTATTAACATTATTAGTTGAAAAACATTGGAGCGGCAGCAAAAAGACAACAAAAATAAGGGAATGTTCATCTATAACGTTACATAGACCTAACTTCTATCCACTAGTCGATATAGTCCCTTCAAATTGGTTCTACCATATTTAAAGAAAAGTAAGGAGAGGATATCAAGAAAGTATGTATACGACACATCCCTTTTGAACAGTCCCTTGTCTAACCTCCTTCTCATGTCATGTTTCGTTGGTTTTTTGGGTTGCGAAATTCGCATCATTGTCCTAACGGCAAGAACGGTGCTGCTGCGGCTGGGGGAATGTTGCTATGTTTTGTCGGCATAAAGGAAATTTGCCTGAAATTGGCTATTTATTTTTTAATTTGGTGTCTGTTTCTCCTTACCTTACAACAGCCCAGGCTGTACATCTTCTCTTGTCCCTCGAATAAAAACAGAGACGCAGGCAGACCTGTAAGCGAGTCAGAGAGAAAGACTTTTGGGCTTTCTCGGTTTAAAATGTTGATGAGATTCTCTTCAAGAAATGTTGTGCTACATGCAGTACTAGTAGCAGGACAGCAGGAGGAGGACGGATGGCTGAAAACCAAACCAAATCAGAGATGAAATGGCCTTGGTTTTCTTTCCAGAGATATTTTCCTGTTCGCCTGTTTCGCATCTCTCTGTTCTTCTCACCAGAGAGAGAGAGAGAGAAGGAAAGGAAAATGTACTGAGCTTCCCATTATAATATTATTACGCCTTTTAAAAAAGAGGACACAATGCCACCACCTCCACCACCACCGCGTTTTATTTAGAGCAGCTGCTAGGTTCGCTTGGATCTCCTCTTTCTGACTTTACTACTTTAGCCTTTCAGCATTTACCTGGCTTCTGCTCTCTTCTTCAATATATAGGATGCGCTCATTATTTTTTCGAGAAAAGCCTCGTTTCTCTCTGCTCACGTTTCTCTCTCCGCTCCGCACCACCAGGTACACCGTAATAGTTTCTCACAAGAGACACACGGAGGAGAGATGCAGGCAATCAGCAAGTAATGCAGGTATGAAGGAAACAAGGTATTAGGGATAAAAATGAGGAGAGATTTTTTTTTCGTTTTTGTTTCGGATGCAAAACGAGTGGAGAGTGGGAAAGATAGGGAAAATCAATTTGGGGATTTTTCGGTGCTGTGCTTCTACAACATTGCCATCGCGAAGAACAACGGTAAACGGAAAGACGAGGTAAAAAAAGGTGGTTCGGTAGCTAAAGAGAAAAAAAAAATGTTCAGGTAAGCTTGATGAAGATGATCTCTTGCCTCTGGTGGCAAAGTGTTGCGTATTCTAGAGGTAATTTCAGAAGAAAGCGTGTTTCTCTCTGTTTTGTGTGGGTTTCCATTTTTTCAGGATTGCCCACACAAACAAGTTGTAATGTACACGTACTCATATTTAAGGTACATTGGGGGAGGGGGTTTGGTTACGATTATTGCCTTAAATATTTTATGGCGTTCACGCGAGTCGTGTATGTGTACTTTTTTTTCGTTTTGCACTTTTTCTTCGTTTTATTCCCATTTATATGAATAGGTAATAACATGATGAACTTGACTCGTTTATGGCTTGTTTTGTTGGGCAATAAAAAGAGTTTTTATTGGAGAAGGGGTTTTTTTCCACGTGATTGAGCGGCGGTGATCTAAACGTGAGAAGAAAGCGAGCTAGAGACGAAAAAAGTGGTAGTGCCATTGCAAATTTATTTGAATGATGCCTGCTACTGAGTGACCACACAATAATAATGCCAACCAGAGCAAGTACCATTAGGAGCTGTTCACAAACTACGCTCACCTCAACCTGTACTTTCCCCTCCAATAACAAAATGCTAAGCCGTAAATCCGACTCTTGATTAATTTCTCTTGGTTGCATTCCCGTACCCCCCCCCCTCATA